>CASHTC010000417.1:200000-217315 GCA_949357725.1 Hyperoplus immaculatus
ACGCAGAGGGGCAACCTCATACCGAGACCATCCTCGGATACCTTGGGACCAGGCGCATTGGCCGAAAAAGTTTCGTCCCCCTGGTGGCGATTGTGGGTACTGCAATCGCGATTTGAAAAGTTTGAAGCTCTGTAACTCCCCAACGCAGAGGGGCAACACAATTCCAAGCAGTGCCTGTTGTAGCCCTTGGCCAGGACTACATGCTCACCAATTTTTAGCCATTTCCGAGTAACTTTTTTTAACATGGAAAAACAGGTTTTTTGGGAATAACGTCTGGTAGGGGAGGGGCAACTGCACAAGATTTTTAACCAAGATACTAGGCGTGGGGACGGATCAGAATCCGTTGAAATTTTGGTTCTATGTTGTTTCTATCCCGAGTTATGGCCGATTTGGTCTGCGCATGCGCAGTAGTGTTTTGGCCCATAATATGTCTGTTGAAAGAGGGGCTCTTCCTGATTCCAAATCCGTTGAAAGTAGGTCTTTATGACCTTCCTATCAGAAGTTATGGCCAAATGAGTACAAGTGAAATTGTGTGAAAATTTGACTAAGTGTGGAGTCAAAAATACTTCCCACAGAAAGTGTCTAGGAGCACGTTCCAGGCCATTTTGAGTGGTCTGGTAATGGTCTGTGGTGAAGTTTTCTAAAAACCCTATGTAAAAAGTTGGAATCTGAATGTGGAATCTGAATGTGGAATGTGGAATCTGAATGTGGAATCTGTATGTGGAATGTGGAATCTGAATGTGGAATCTGAATGTGGAATGTGGAATCTGAATGTGGAATCTGAATGTGGAATCTGGAATCTGAATGTGGAATCTGAATGTGGAATCTGGAATCTGAATGTGGAATCTGAATGTGGAATCTGGAATCTGAATGTGGAATCTGAATGTGGAATCTGGAATCTGAGGGTTAGGGTTAGGGTTAGGGTTAGGGGTTAGGGTTAGGGTTAGGGTTAGGGTTAGGGTTAGGGTTAGGGTTAGGGTTAGGGTTAGGGTTAGGGTTAGGGTTAGGGTTAGGTTAAGAGCAATCTGCCCACTTTTCAAAAGTGGTTTTTTGGACGTAAATTTTGAACGCAGAGGGGCAACCTCATACCGAGACCATCCTCGGATACCTTGGGACCAGGCGCATTGGCCGAAAAAGTTTCGTCCCCCTGGTGGCGAGGGTTAGGGTTAGGGTTAGGGTTAGGGTTAGGGTTAGGGTTAGGGTTAGGGTTAGGGTTAGGGTTAGGGTTAGGGTTAGGGTTAGGGTTAGGGTTAGGGTTAGGGTTAGGGTTAGGGTTAGGGTTAGGGTTAGGGTTAGGGTTAGGGTAGGGTTAGGGTTAGGGTTAGGGTTAGGGTTAGGGTTAGGGGTTAGGGTTAGGGTTAGGGTTAGGGTTAGGGTTAGGGTTAGGGTTAGGTTAAGAGCAATCTGCCCACTTTTCAAAAGTGGTTTTTTGGACGTAAATTTTGAACGCAGAGGGGCAACCTCATACCGAGACCATCCTCGGATACCTTGGGACCAGGCGCATTGGCCGAAAAAGTTTCGTCCCCCTGGTGGCGATGGGGTTAGGGTTAGGGTTAGGGTTAGGGTTAGGGGTTAGGGTTAGGGTTAGGGTTAGGGTTAGGGTTAGGGTTAGGGTTAGGGTTAGGGTTAGGGTTAGGGTTAGGGTTAGGGTTAGGGTTAGGGTTAGGGTTAGGGTTAGGGTTAGGGTTAGGGTTAGGGTTAGGGTTAGGGGTTAGGGGTTAGGGTTAGGGTTAGGGTTAGGGTTAGGGTTAGGGTTAGGGTTAGGGTTAGGGTTAGGGTTAGGGTTAGGGTTAGGGTTAGGGTTAGGGTTAGGGTTAGGGTTAGGATAAGGGGGTTTTAACCAGGATGGCCCAAAGGGCCATCGTCAAATAACTCTCCTTGAAAAGGTAAAGTTGACATTTAAAGTGGCCTACTAGACTAATTTTGGGATGGGCTTTCCAATGGTGCTACCCCCGAGGCTCTAGGAGCTTTGTTTTCCGAGTTATGAGTGTTTTTATGTTTAAAAGTTCTGTATCTCCTGAAGGGAAGGTCGTAGAGACTCGGGGACAACTCCAGTGTGTTCAGCGTGCCCGAATTATGTCGGACATAACTTGGTTTCAAGTCTCTAGGACCTACGGTTCTGGAGTTATAAGCGAAACATCTTTCTAAGTGCTGAGTCCAAAAAAAAAAGTTCCAATATGGGCCAATGCTGCCCTCTTGTGGCTTTGCGGAGATAATACATATCAATGCATGACTGTGCTTTTGATAAATCAAAATAAATGTTTTTTTAGACTCTCATTCCAAAGCCAGTCTCCTGTCTCTTCCAGTGTGTTACAACGTCATCAACAACACGTCTTAATCAATGAAAAACATTCGTATTCACATGCAAAAGCATCTATAACAGTCTGTCTGTCTGTCTGTCTGTCTGTATGTCTACACCCCCAACGCGTGAGTACACACACACACACACACACACAGGGTTAATACACACTCACTCACTAACACACATTATTATTATCAATATTAATATATTAGGAATGTGCATTTAATTTTCTGACCTGTGTGTGTGTGTGTGTGTGTGTGTGTGTGTGTGTGTGTGTCTCTCTGTCTGTCTCTCTCTCCCTCTGTCTGTCTCTCCCTCTCTCTCTCTCTCTCTCTCTCTCTCTGTCTGTCTCTCCCTCTGTCTGTCTGTCTGTCTGTCTCTCCCTCTGTCTGTCTGTCTGTCTGTCTGTCTGTCTGTCTGTCTGTCTGTCTGTCTGTCTATCTGTCTGTCTGTATAGACAATAAATATTTTTTTTCTGTTTTACAGACGGACAAAACAAAGCCTTCACAATGGACTACAACTCCTCTGCCCCGTCTAAATAGGTAACTCATTCATGGTTGAATGTGACATAAGGTGCTCATAATCAAATACAAAAAAATATATGTATTGTATTATTGGACAAACATGTCTCTGCTCTGCTCTTTCTGTTTCTATTTCGCCATAGCCTTGCCCGTGAAGCTGCACATGAAGTCCATCTCTAAAAAGATAAGTAGGGTTAGGGTTAGGGTTAGGGTTAGGATAAGGGGGTTTTAACCAGGATGGCCCAAAGGGCCATCGTCAAATAACTCTCCTTGAAAAGGTAAAGTTGACATTTAAACTGGCCTACTAGACAAATGTTGGGATGGGCTTTCCTATGGTGCTACCCCCGAGGCTCTAGGAGCTTTCCTTCTTTGAGTTTCCAGTGTTTTTATGTTTAAAAGTTCTGTATCTCCTGAACGGAAGGTCGTAGAGACTCGGGGACAACTCCAGTGTGTTCAGCGTGCCCGAATTATGTCGGACATAACTTGGTTTCAAGTCTCTAGGACCTACGGTTCTGGAGTTATAAGCGAAACATCTTTCTAAGTGCTGAGTCCGAAAAAAAAAGTTCCAATATGGGCCAATGCTGCCCTCTTGTGGCTTTGCGGAGATAATACATATCAGTGCATGACTAGGATAAGGGGGTTTTAACCAGGATGGCCCAAAGGGCCATCGTCAAATAACTCTCCTTGAAAAGGTAAAGTTGACATTTAAAGTGGCCTACTAGACTAATTTTGGGATGGGCTTTCCAATGGTGCTACCCCCGAGGCTCTAGGAGCTTTGGTTTCCGAGTTATGAGTGTTTTTATGTTTAAAAGTTCTGTATCTCCTGAACGGAAGGTCGTAGAGACTCGGGGACAACTCCAGTGTGTTCAGCGTGGCCGAATTATGTCGGACAGAACTTGGTTTCAAGTCTCTAGGACCTACGGTTCTGGAGTTATAAGCGAAAACGTCGGCCCAATGGGAATGAATGGGCGTCATTGAAAATATCTCTAAGTGTTGAGTCCAAAAAAAAAAAGTTCCCCCAGGAAGTGTCTATGAGCACGTTTCAGGCCATTTCGAGTGGTCTGGTAATGGTCTGTAGTGAAGTTTTCTAAAAACCCTATGTAAAAAGTTGGAATCTGAATGTGGAATCTGAATGTGGAATGTGGAATCTGAATGTGGAATCTGAATGTGGAATGTGGAATCTGAATGTGGAATCTGAATGTGGAATCTGAATGTGGAATGTGGAATCTGAATGTGGAATCTGAATGTGGAATCTGAATGTGGAATGTGGAATCTGAATGTGGAAGCTGAATGTGGAATGTGGAATCTGAATGTGGAAGCTGGGCTAGGATAAGGGCCATCGTCAAATAACTCTCCTTGAAAAGGTAAAGTTGACATTTAAAGTGGCCTACTAGACTAATTTTGGGATGGGCTTTCCAATGGTGCTACCCCCGAGGCTCTAGGAGCTTTCCTTCTGTGAGTTTCCAGTGTTTTTATGTTTAAAAGTTCTGTATCTCCTGAACGGAAGGTCGTAGAGACTCGGGGACAACTCCAGTGTGTTCAGCGTGGCCGAATTATGTCGGACATAACTTGGTTTCAAGTCTCTAGGACCTACGGTTCTGGAGTTATAAGCGAAACATCTTTCTAAGTGCTGAGTCCAAAAAAAAAAGTTCCAATATGGGCCAATGCTGCCCTCTTGTGGCTTTGCGGAGATAATACATATCAATGCATGACTGTGCTTTTGATAAATCAAAATAAATGTTTTTTTAGACTCTCATTCCAAAGCCAGTCTCCTGTCTCTTCCAGTGTGTTACAACGTCATCAACAACACGTCTTAATCAATGAAAAACATTCGTATTCACATGCAAAAGCATCTATAACAGTCTGTCTGTCTGTCTGTCTGTCTGTCTGTATGTCTACACCCCCAACGCGTGAGTACACACACACACACACACACACACAGGGTTAATACACACTCACTCACTAACACACATTATTATTATCAATATTAATATATTAGGAATGTGCATTTAATTTTCTGACCTGTGTGTGTGTGTGTGTGTGTGTGTGTGTGTGTGTGTGTGTGTGTGTGTGTGTGTCTCTCTGTCTGTCTCTCTCTCCCTCTGTCTGTCTCTCCCTCTCTCTCTCTCTCTCTCTCTCTGTCTGTCTCTCCCTCTGTCTGTCTGTCTGTCTGTCTCTCCCTCTGTCTGTCTGTCTGTCTGTCTGTCTGTCTGTCTGTCTATCTGTCTGTCTGTATAGACAATAAATATTTTTTTTCTGTTTTACAGACGGACAAAACAAAGCCTTCACAATGGACTACAACTCCTCTGCCCCGTCTAAATAGGTAACTCATTCATGGTTGAATGTGACATAAGGTGCTCATAATCAAATACAAAAAAATATATGTATTGTATTATTGGACAAACATGTCTCTGCTCTGCTCTTTCTGTTTCTATTTCGCCATAGCCTTGCCCGTGAAGCTGCACATGAAGTCCATCTCTAAAAAGATAAGTAGGGTTAGGGTTAGGGTTAGGGTTAGGATAAGGGGGTTTTAACCAGGATGGCCCAAAGGGCCATCGTCAAATAACTCTCCTTGAAAAGGTAAAGTTGACATTTAAACTGGCCTACTAGACAAATGTTGGGATGGGCTTTCCTATGGTGCTACCCCCGAGGCTCTAGGAGCTTTCCTTCTTTGAGTTTCCAGTGTTTTTATGTTTAAAAGTTCTGTATCTCCTGAACGGAAGGTCGTAGAGACTCGGGGACAACTCCAGTGTGTTCAGCGTGCCCGAATTATGTCGGACATAACTTGGTTTCAAGTCTCTAGGACCTACGGTTCTGGAGTTATAAGCGAAACATCTTTCTAAGTGCTGAGTCCGAAAAAAAAAGTTCCAATATGGGCCAATGCTGCCCTCTTGTGGCTTTGCGGAGATAATACATATCAGTGCATGACTAGGATAAGGGGGTTTTAACCAGGATGGCCCAAAGGGCCATCGTCAAATAACTCTCCTTGAAAAGGTAAAGTTGACATTTAAAGTGGCCTACTAGACTAATTTTGGGATGGGCTTTCCAATGGTGCTACCCCCGAGGCTCTAGGAGCTTTGGTTTCCGAGTTATGAGTGTTTTTATGTTTAAAAGTTCTGTATCTCCTGAACGGAAGGTCGTAGAGACTCGGGGACAACTCCAGTGTGTTCAGCGTGGCCGAATTATGTCGGACAGAACTTGGTTTCAAGTCTCTAGGACCTACGGTTCTGGAGTTATAAGCGAAAACGTCGGCCCAATGGGAATGAATGGGCGTCATTGAAAATATCTCTAAGTGTTGAGTCCAAAAAAAAAAAGTTCCCCCAGGAAGTGTCTATGAGCACGTTTCAGGCCATTTCGAGTGGTCTGGTAATGGTCTGTAGTGAAGTTTTCTAAAAACCCTATGTAAAAAGTTGGAATCTGAATGTGGAATCTGAATGTGGAATGTGGAATCTGAATGTGGAATCTGAATGTGGAATGTGGAATCTGAATGTGGAATCTGAATGTGGAATCTGAATGTGGAATGTGGAATCTGAATGTGGAATCTGAATGTGGAATCTGAATGTGGAATGTGGAATCTGAATGTGGAAGCTGAATGTGGAATGTGGAATCTGAATGTGGAAGCTGGGCTAGGATAAGGGCCATCGTCAAATAACTCTCCTTGAAAAGGTAAAGTTGACATTTAAAGTGGCCTACTAGACTAATTTTGGGATGGGCTTTCCAATGGTGCTACCCCCGAGGCTCTAGGAGCTTTCCTTCTGTGAGTTTCCAGTGTTTTTATGTTTAAAAGTTCTGTATCTCCTGAACGGAAGGTCGTAGAGACTCGGGGACAACTCCAGTGTGTTCAGCGTGGCCGAATTATGTCGGACATAACTTGGTTTCAAGTCTCTAGGACCTACGGTTCTGGAGTTATAAGCGAAACATCTTTCTAAGTGCTGAGTCCAAAAAAAAAAGTTCCAATATGGGCCAATGCTGCCCTCTTGTGGCTTTGCGGAGATAATACATATCAATGCATGACTGTGCTTTTGATAAATCAAAATAAATGTTTTTTTAGACTCTCATTCCAAAGCCAGTCTCCTGTCTCTTCCAGTGTGTTACAACGTCATCAACAACACGTCTTAATCAATGAAAAACATTCGTATTCACATGCAAAAGCATCTATAACAGTCTGTCTGTCTGTCTGTCTGTCTGTATGTCTACACCCCCAACGCGTGAGTACACACACACACACACACACACAGGGTTAATACACACTCACTCACTAACACACATTATTATTATCAATATTAATATATTAGGAATGTGCATTTAATTTTCTGACCTGTGTGTGTGTGTGTGTGTGTGTGTGTGTGTGTGTGTGTGTCTCTCTGTCTGTCTCTCTCTCCCTCTGTCTGTCTCTCCCTCTCTCTCTCTCTCTCTCTCTCTCTCTGTCTGTCTCTCCCTCTGTCTGTCTGTCTGTCTGTCTCTCCCTCTGTCTGTCTGTCTGTCTGTCTGTCTGTCTGTCTGTCTGTCTGTCTGTCTGTCTATCTGTCTGTCTGTATAGACAATAAATATTTTTTTTCTGTTTTACAGACGGACAAAACAAAGCCTTCACAATGGACTACAACTCCTCTGCCCCGTCTAAATAGGTAACTCATTCATGGTTGAATGTGACATAAGGTGCTCATAATCAAATACAAAAAAATATATGTATTGTATTATTGGACAAACATGTCTCTGCTCTGCTCTTTCTGTTTCTATTTCGCCATAGCCTTGCCCGTGAAGCTGCACATGAAGTCCATCTCTAAAAAGATAAGTAGGGTTAGGGTTAGGGTTAGGGTTAGGATAAGGGGGTTTTAACCAGGATGGCCCAAAGGGCCATCGTCAAATAACTCTCCTTGAAAAGGTAAAGTTGACATTTAAACTGGCCTACTAGACAAATGTTGGGATGGGCTTTCCTATGGTGCTACCCCCGAGGCTCTAGGAGCTTTCCTTCTTTGAGTTTCCAGTGTTTTTATGTTTAAAAGTTCTGTATCTCCTGAACGGAAGGTCGTAGAGACTCGGGGACAACTCCAGTGTGTTCAGCGTGCCCGAATTATGTCGGACATAACTTGGTTTCAAGTCTCTAGGACCTACGGTTCTGGAGTTATAAGCGAAACATCTTTCTAAGTGCTGAGTCCGAAAAAAAAAGTTCCAATATGGGCCAATGCTGCCCTCTTGTGGCTTTGCGGAGATAATACATATCAGTGCATGACTAGGATAAGGGGGTTTTAACCAGGATGGCCCAAAGGGCCATCGTCAAATAACTCTCCTTGAAAAGGTAAA
The DNA here is from genome assembly GCA_949357725.1 of Hyperoplus immaculatus. Taxonomy (NCBI): domain Eukaryota; kingdom Metazoa; phylum Chordata; class Actinopteri; order Uranoscopiformes; family Ammodytidae; genus Hyperoplus; species Hyperoplus immaculatus. The sequence continues at coordinate 208,125 of CASHTC010000417.1, forward strand.
GTTGACATTTAAAGTGGCCTACTAGACTAATTTTGGGATGGGCTTTCCAATGGTGCTACCCCCGAGGCTCTAGGAGCTTTGGTTTCCGAGTTATGAGTGTTTTTATGTTTAAAAGTTCTGTATCTCCTGAACGGAAGGTCGTAGAGACTCGGGGACAACTCCAGTGTGTTCAGCGTGGCCGAATTATGTCGGACAGAACTTGGTTTCAAGTCTCTAGGACCTACGGTTCTGGAGTTATAAGCGAAAACGTCGGCCCAATGGGAATGAATGGGCGTCATTGAAAATATCTCTAAGTGTTGAGTCCAAAAAAAAAAAGTTCCCCCAGGAAGTGTCTATGAGCACGTTTCAGGCCATTTCGAGTGGTCTGGTAATGGTCTGTAGTGAAGTTTTCTAAAAACCCTATGTAAAAAGTTGGAATCTGAATGTGGAATCTGAATGTGGAATGTGGAATCTGAATGTGGAATCTGAATGTGGAATGTGGAATCTGAATGTGGAATCTGAATGTGGAATCTGAATGTGGAATGTGGAATCTGAATGTGGAATCTGAATGTGGAATCTGAATGTGGAATGTGGAATCTGAATGTGGAAGCTGAATGTGGAATGTGGAATCTGAATGTGGAAGCTGGGCTAGGATAAGGGCCATCGTCAAGAAAAGGTAAAGTTGACATTTAAAGTGGCCTACTAGACTAATTTTGGGATGGGCTTTCCAATGGTGCTACCCCCGAGGCTCTAGGAGCTTTCCTTCTGTGAGTTTCCAGTGTTTTTATGTTTAAAAGTTCTGTATCTCCTGAACGGAAGGTCGTAGAGACTCGGGGACAACTCCAGTGTGTTCAGCGTGGCCGAATTATGTCGGACATAACTTGGTTTCAAGTCTCTAGGACCTACGGTTCTGGAGTTATAAGCGAAACATCTTTCTAAGTGCTGAGTCCAAAAAAAAAAGTTCCAATATGGGCCAATGCTGCCCTCTTGTGGCTTTGCGGAGATAATACATATCAATGCATGACTGTGCTTTTGATAAATCAAAATAAATGTTTTTTTAGACTCTCATTCCAAAGCCAGTCTCCTGTCTCTTCCAGTGTGTTACAACGTCATCAACAACACGTCTTAATCAATGAAAAACATTCGTATTCACATGCAAAAGCATCTATAACAGTCTGTCTGTCTGTCTGTCTGTCTGTCTGTATGTCTACACCCCCAACGCGTGAGTACACACACACACACACACACACACAGGGTTAATACACACTCACTCACTAACACACATTATTATTATCAATATTAATATATTAGGAATGTGCATTTAATTTTCTGACCTGTGTGTGTGTGTGTGTGTGTGTGTGTGTGTGTGTGTGTGTGTGTGTGTGTGTGTCTCTCTGTCTGTCTCTCTCTCCCTCTGTCTGTCTCTCCCTCTCTCTCTCTCTCTCTCTCTCTGTCTGTCTCTCCCTCTGTCTGTCTGTCTGTCTGTCTCTCCCTCTGTCTGTCTGTCTGTCTGTCTGTCTGTCTGTCTGTCTATCTGTCTGTCTGTATAGACAATAAATATTTTTTTTCTGTTTTACAGACGGACAAAACAAAGCCTTCACAATGGACTACAACTCCTCTGCCCCCTCTAAATAGGTAACTCATTCATGGTTGAATGTGACATAAGGTGCTCATAATCAAATACAAAAAAATATATGTATTGTATTATTGGACAAACATGTCTCTGCTCTGCTCTTTCTGTTTCTATTTCGCCATAGCCTTGCCCGTGAAGCTGCACATGAAGTCCATCTCTAAAAAGATAAGTAGGGTTAGGGTTAGGGTTAGGGTTAGGATAAGGGGGTTTTAACCAGGATGGCCCAAAGGGTTAGGGTTAGGGTTAGGGTTAGGGTTAGGGTTAGGGTTAGGGTTAGGGTTAGGGTTAGGGTTAGGGTTAGGGTTAGGGTTAGGGTTAGGGTTAGGGTTAGGGTTAGGGTTAGGGTTAGGGTTAGGGTTAGGGTTAGGGTTAGGGTTAGGGTTAGGGTTAGGGTTAGGGTTAGGGTTAGGGTTAGGGTTAGGGTTAGGGTTAGGGTTAGGGTTAGGGTTAGGGTTAGGGTTAGGGTTAGGGTTAGGGTTAGGGTTAGGGTTAGGGTTAGGGTTAGGGTTAGGGTTAGGGTTAGGGTTAGGGTTAGGGTTAGGGTTAGGGTTAGGGTTAGGGTTAGGGTTAGGGTTAGGGTTAGGGTTAGGGTTAGGGTTAGGGTTAGGGTTAGGGTTAGGGTTAGGGTTAGGGTTAGGGTTAGGGTTAGGGTTAGGGTTAGGGTTAGGGTTAGGGTTAGGGTTAGGGTTAGGGTTAGGGTTAGGGTTAGGGTTAGGGTTAGGGTTAGGGTTAGGGTTAGGGTTAGGGTTAGGGTTAGGGTTAGGGTTAGGGTTAGGGTTAGGGTTAGGGTTAGGGTTAGGGTTAGGGTTAGGGTTAGGGTTAGGGTTAGGGTTAGGGTTAGGGTTAGGGTTAGGGTTAGGGTTAGGGTTAGGGTTAGGGTTAGGGTTAGGGTTAGGGTTAGGGTTAGGGTTAGGGTTAGGGTTAGGGTTAGGGTTAGGGTTAGGGTTAGGGTTAGGGTTAGGGTTAGGGTTAGGGTTAGGGTTAGGTTAAGAGCAATCTGCCCACTTTTCAAAAGTGGTTTTTTGGACGTAAATTTTGAACGCAGAGGGGCAACCTCATACCGAGACCATCCTCGGATACCTTGGGACCAGGCGCATTGGCCGAAAAAGTTTCGTCCCCCTGGTGGCGATTGTGGGTACTGCAATCGCGATTTGAAAAGTTTGAAGCTCTGTAACTCCCCAACGCAGAGGGGCAACACAATTCCAAGCAGTGCCTGTTGTAGCCCTTGGCCAGGACTACATGCTCACCAATTTTTAGCCATTTCCGAGTAACTTTTTTTAACATGGAAAAACAGGTTTTTTGGGAATAACGTCTGGTAGGGGAGGGGCAACTGCACAAGATTTTTAACCAAGATACTAGGCGTGGGGACGGATCAGAATCCGTTGAAATTTTGGTTCTATGTTGTTTCTATCCCGAGTTATGGCCGATTTGGTCTGCGCATGCGCAGTAGTGTTTTGGCCCATAATATGTCTGTTGAAAGAGGGGCTCTTCCTGATTCCAAATCCGTTGAAAGTAGGTCTTTATGACCTTCCTATCAGAAGTTATGGCCAAATGAGTACAAGTGAAATTGTGTGAAAATTTGACTAAGTGTGGAGTCAAAAATACTTCCCACAGAAAGTGTCTAGGAGCACGTTCCAGGCCATTTTGAGTGGTCTGGTAATGGTCTGTGGTGAAGTTTTCTAAAAACCCTATGTAAAAAGTTGGAATCTGAATGTGGAATCTGAATGTGGAATGTGGAATCTGAATGTGGAATCTGTATGTGGAATGTGGAATCTGAATGTGGAATCTGAATGTGGAATGTGGAATCTGAATGTGGAATCTGAATGTGGAATCTGGAATCTGAATGTGGAATCTGAATGTGGAATCTGGAATCTGAATGTGGAATCTGAATGTGGAATGTGGAATCTGAATGTGGAATCTGAATGTGGAAGTGGAATGTGGAATCTGAATGTGGAATCTGAATGTGGAATGTGGAATCTGAATGTGGAATCTGAATGTGGAAGCTGAATGTGGAATGTGGAATCTGAATGTGGAAGCTGGGCTAGGATAAGGGGGTTTTAACCAGGATGGCCCAAAGGGCCATCGTCAAATAACTCTCCTTGAAAAGGTAAAGTTGACATTTAAAGTGGCCTACTAGACTAATTTTGGGATGGGCTTTCCAATGGTGCTACCCCCGAGGCTCTAGGAGCTTTGTTTTCCGAGTTATGAGTGTTTTTATGTTTAAAAGTTCTGTATCTCCTGAACGGAAGGTCGTAGAGACTCGGGGACAACTCCAGTGTGTTCAGCGTGGCGGAATTATGTCTGACGGAACTTGGTTTCAAGTCTCTAGGACCTACGGTTCTGGAGTTATAAGCGAAAACGTCGGCCCAATGGGAATGAATGGGCGTCATTGAAAATATCTCTAAGTGTTGAGTCCAAAAAAAAAAAGTTCCCCCAGGAAGTGTCTATGAGCACGTTTCAGGCCATTTCGAGTGGTCTGGTAATGGTCTGTAGTGAAGTTTTCTAAAAACCCTATGTAAAAAGTTGGAATCTGAATGTGGAATCTGAATGTGGAATGTGGAATCTGAATGTGGAATCTGAATGTGGAATGTGGAATCTGAATGTGGAATCTGAATGTGGAATCTGAATGTGGAATGTGGAATCTGAATGTGGAATCTGAATGTGGAAGCTGAATGTGGAAGCTGAATGTGGAATGTGGAATCTGAATGTGGAAGCTGGGCTAGGATAAGGGGGTTTTAACCAGGATGGCCCAAAGGGCCATCGTCAAATAACTCTCCTTGAAAAGGTAAAGTTGACATTTAAAGTGGCCTACTAGACTAATTTTGGGATGGGCTTTCCAATGGTGCTACCCCCGAGGCTCTGGGAGCTTTGGTTTCCGAGTTATGAGTGTTTTTATGTTTAAAAGTTCTGTATCTCCTGAAGGGAAGGTCGTAGAGACTCGGGGACAACTCCAGTGTGTTCAGCGTGCCCGAATTATGTGGGACATAACTTGGTTTCAAGTCTCTAGGGTTAGGGTTAGGGTTAGGGTTAGGGTTAGGGTTAGGGTTAGGGTTAGGGTTAGGGTTAGGGTTAGGGTTAGGGTTAGGGTTAGGGTTAGGGTTAGGGTTAGGGTTGGGTTAGGGTTAGGGTTAGGGTTAGGGTTAGGGGTTAGGGTTAGGAGGGTTAGGGTTAGGGTTAGGGTTAGGGTTAGGGTTAGGGTTAGGGTTAGGGTTAGGGTTAGGGTTAGGGTTAGGGTTAGGGTTAGGGTTAGGGTTAGGGGTTAGGGTTAGGGGTTAGGGTTAGGGTTAGGGTTAGGGTTAGGGTTAGGGTTAGGGTTAGGGTTAGGGTTAGGGTTAGGGTTAGGGTTAGGGTTAGGGTTAGGGTTAGGGTTAGGGTTAGGGTTAGGGTTAGGGTTAGGGTTAGGGTTAGGGTTAGGGTTAGGGTTAGGGTTAGGGTTAGGGTTAGGGTTAGGGTTAGGGTTAGGGTTAGGGTTAGGGTTAGGGTTAGGGTTAGGGTTAGGGTTAGGGTTAGGGTTAGGGTTAGGGTTAGGGTTAGGGTTAGGGTTAGGGTTAGGGTTAGGGTTAGGGTTAGGGTTAGGGTTAGGGTTAGGGTTAGGGTTAGGGTTAGGGTTAGGGTTAGGGTTAGGGTTAGGGTTAGGGTTAGGGTTAGGGTTAGGGTTAGGGTTAGGGTTAGGGTTAGGGTTAGGGTTAGGGTTAGGGTTAGGGTTAGGGTTAGGGTTAGGGTTAGGGTTAGGGTTAGGGTTAGGGTTAGGGTTAGGGTTAGGGTTAGGGTTAGGGTTAGGGTTAGGGTTAGGGTTAGGGTTAGGGTTAGGGTTAGGGTTAGGGTTAGGGTTAGGGTTAGGGTTAGGGTTAGGGTTAGGGTTAGGGTTAGGGTTAGGGTTAGGGTTAGGGTTAGGGTTAGGGTTAGGGTTAGGGTTAGGGTTAGGGTTAGGGTTAGGGTTAGGGTTAGGGTTAGGGTTAGGGTTAGGGTTAGGGTTAGGGTTAGGGTTAGGGTTAGGGTTAGGGTTAGGGTTAGGGTTAGGGTTAGGGTTAGGGTTAGGGTTAGGGTTAGGGTTAGGGTTAGGGTTAGGGTTAGGGTTAGGGTTAGGGTTAGGGTTAGGGTTAGGGTTAGGGTTAGGGTTAGGGTTAGGGTTAGGGTTAGGGTTAGGGTTAGGGTTAGGGTTAGGGTTAGGGTTAGGGTTAGGGTTAGGGTTAGGGTTAGGGTTAGGGTTAGGGTTAGGGTTAGGGTTAGGGTTAGGGTTAGGGTTAGGGTTAGGGTTAGGGTTAGGGTTAGGGTTAGGGTTAGGGTTAGGGTTAGGGTTAGGGTTAGGGTTAGGGTTAGGGTTAGGGTTAGGGTTAGGGTTAGGGTTAGGGTTAGGGTTAGGGTTAGGGTTAGGGTTAGGGTTAGGGTTAGGGTTAGGGTTAGGGTTAGGGTTAGGGTTAGGGTTAGGGTTAGGGTTAGGGTTAGGGTTAGGGTTAGGGTTAGGGTTAGGGTTAGGGTTAGGGTTAGGGTTAGGGTTAGGGTTAGGGTTAGGGTTAGGGTTAGGGTTAGGGTTAGGGTTAGGGTTAGGGTTAGGGTTAGGGTTAGGGTTAGGGTTAGGGTTAGGGTTAGGGTTAGGGTTAGGGTTAGGGTTAGGGTTAGGGTTAGGGTTAGGGTTAGGGTTAGGGTTAGGGTTAGGGTTAGGGTTAGGGTTAGGGTTAGGGTTAGGGTTAGGGTTAGGGTTAGGGTTAGGGTTAGGGTTAGGGTTAGGGTTAGGGTTAGGGTTAGGGTTAGGGTTAGGGTTAGGGTTAGGGTTAGGGTTAGGGTTAGGGTTAGGGTTAGGGTTAGGGTTAGGGTTAGGGTTAGGGTTAGGGTTAGGGTTAGGGTTAGGGTTAGGGTTAGGGTTAGGGTTAGGGTTAGGGTTAGGGTTAGGGTTAGGGTTAGGGTTAGGGTTAGGGTTAGGGTTAGGGTTAGGGTTAGGGTTAGGGTTAGGGTTAGGGTTAGGGTTAGGGTTAGGGTTAGGGTTAGGGTTAGGGTTAGGGTTAGGGTTAGGGTTAGGGTTAGGGTTAGGGTTAGGGTTAGGGTTAGGGTTAGGGTTAGGGTTAGGGTTAGGGTTAGGGTTAGGGTTAGGGTTAGGGTTAGGGTTAGGGTTAGGGTTAGGGTTAGGGTTAGGGTTAGGGTTAGGGTTAGGGTTAGGGTTAGGGTTAGGGTTAGGGTTAGGGTTAGGGTTAGGGTTAGGGTTAGGGTTAGGGTTAGGGTTAGGGTTAGGGTTAGGGTTAGGGTTAGGGTTAGGGTTAGGGTTAGGGTTAGGGTTAGGGTTAGGGTTAGGGTTAGGGTTAGGGTTAGGGTTAGGGTTAGGGTTAGGGTTAGGGTTAGGGTTAGGGTTAGGGTTAGGGTTAGGGTTAGGGTTAGGGTTAGGGTTAGGGTTAGGGTTAGGGTTAGGGTTAGGGTTAGGGTTAGGGTTAGGGTTAGGGTTAGGGTTAGGGTTAGGGTTAGGGTTAGGGTTAGGGTTAGGGTTAGGGTTAGGGTTAGGGTTAGGGTTAGGGTTAGGGTTAGGGTTAGGGTTAGGGTTAGGGTTAGGGTTAGGGTTAGGGTTAGGGTTAGGGTTAGGGTTAGGGTTAGGGTTAGGGTTAGGGTTAGGGTTAGGGTTAGGGTTAGGGTTAGGGTTAGGGTTAGGGTTAGGGTTAGGGTTAGGGTTAGGGTTAGGGTTAGGGTTAGGGTTAGGGTTAGGGTTAGGGTTAGGGTTAGGGTTAGGGTTAGGGTTAGGGTTAGGGTTAGGGTTAGGGTTAGGGTTAGGGTTAGGGTTAGGGTTAGGGTTAGGGTTAGGGTTAGGGTTAGGGTTAGGGTTAGGGTTAGGGTTAGGGTTAGGGTTAGGGTTAGGGTTAGGGTTAGGGTTAGGGTTAGGGTTAGGGTTAGGGTTAGGGTTAGGGTTAGGGTTAGGGTTAGGGTTAGGGTTAGGGTTAGGGTTAGGGTTAGGGTTAGGGTTAGGGTTAGGGTTAGGGTTAGGGTTAGGGTTAGGGTTAGGGTTAGGGTTAGGGTTAGGGTTAGGGTTAGGGTTAGGGTTAGGGTTAGGGTTAGGGTTAGGGTTAGGGTTAGGGTTAGGGTTAGGGTTAGGGTTAGGGTTAGGGTTAGGGTTAGGGTTAGGGTTAGGGTTAGGGTTAGGGTTAGGGTTAGGGTTAGGGTTAGGGTTAGGGTTAGGGTTAGGGTTAGGGTTAGGGTTAGGGTTAGGGTTAGGGTTAGGGTTAGGGTTAGGGTTAGGGTTAGGGTTAGGGTTAGGGTTAGGGTTAGGGTTAGGGTTAGGGTTAGGGTTAGGGTTAGGGTTAGGGTTAGGGTTAGGGTTAGGGTTAGGGTTAGGGTTAGGGTTAGGGTTAGGGTTAGGGTTAGGGTTAGGGTTAGGGTTAGGGTTAGGGTTAGGGTTAGGGTTAGGGTTAGGGTTAGGGTTAGGGTTAGGGTTAGGGTTAGGGTTAGGGTTAGGGTTAGGGTTAGGGTTAGGGTTAGGGTTAGGGTTAGGGTTAGGGTTAGGGTTAGGGTTAGGGTTAGGGTTAGGGTTAGGGTTAGGGTTAGGGTTAGGGTTAGGGTTAGGGTTAGGGTTAGGGTTAGGGTTAGGGTTAGGGTTAGGGTTAGGGTTAGGGTTAGGGTTAGGGTTAGGGTTAGGGTTAGGGTTAGGGTTAGGGTTAGGGTTAGGGTTAGGGTTAGGGTTAGGGTTAGGGTTAGGGTTAGGGTTAGGGTTAGGGTTAGGGTTAGGGTTAGGGTTAGGGTTAGGGTTAGGGTTAGGGTTAGGGTTAGGGTTAGGGTTAGGGTTAGGGTTAGGGTTAGGGTTAGGGTTAGGGTTAGGGTTAGGGTTAGGGTTAGGGTTAGGGTTAGGGTTAGGGTTAGGGTTAGGGTTAGGGTTAGGGTTAGGGTTAGGGTTAGGGTTAGGGTTAGGGTTAGGGTTAGGGTTAGGGTTAGGGTTAGGGTTAGGGTTAGGGTTAGGGTTAGGGTTAGGGTTAGGGTTAGGGTTAGGGTTAGGGTTAGGGTTAGGGTTAGGGTTAGGGTTAGGGTTAGGGTTAGGGTTAGGGTTAGGGTTAGGGTTAGGGTTAGGGTTAGGGTTAGGGTTAGGGTTAGGGTTAGGGTTAGGGTTAGGGTTAGGGTTAGGGTTAGGGTTAGGGTTAGGGTTAGGGTTAGGGTTAGGGTTAGGGTTAGGGTTAGGGTTAGGGTTAGGGTTAGGGTTAGGGTTAGGGTTAGGGTTAGGGTTAGGGTTAGGGTTAGGGTTAGGGTTAGGGTTAGGGTTAGGGTTAGGGTTAGGGTTAGGGTTAGGGTTAGGGTTAGGGTTAGGGTTAGGGTTAGGGTTAGGGTTAGGGTTAGGGTTAGGGTTAGGGTTAGGGTTAGGGTTAGGGTTAGGGTTAGGGTTAGGGTTAGGGTTAGGGTTAGGGTTAGGGTTAGGGTTAGGGTTAGGGTTAGGGTTAGGGGTTAGGGTTAGGGTTAGGGTTAGGGTTAGGGTTAGGGTTAGGGTTAGGGTTAGGGTTAGGGTTAGGGTTAGGGGTTAGGGTTAGGGTTAGGGTTAGGGTTAGGGTTAGGGTTAGGGGTTAGGGTTAGGGTTAGGGTTAGGGTTAGGGTTAGGGTTAGGTGGTTAGGGTTAGGG
>CASHTC010000418.1:0-10000 GCA_949357725.1 Hyperoplus immaculatus
CACACGCACACACACACACACACACACACACACACACACACACACACACACACACACACACACACACACACTTGTATAGCTATACTTGTGAGGACATTCATTGACATAATGCATTCCCTAGCCCCTTACCTTAACCCTAACCATCAAAACTAAATGCCTAACCCCAACCCTTAGACTAACCCTAACATAAACCTAATTCATACCTGAACCTTAAAACCTAGTGTTAACCCTCAAGCAGCTCCTTTAAAGGCCTGTCCCAAAGTGAGAACACACACACAGACAGACACACACAGACAGACAGACAGACAGACAGACAGACAGACAGACAGACAGACAGACACACACAGACAGACAGACAGACACACACACTAACTGTTAATCTCTTTTCTCTGCATAGATTCGTGGATGGAATCGAGACAGAGTGTAATTCCATCTCATCTCAGAAGTTTGAGTTCAGTCCGTGCACCTCACCGGGAGCACCGCCCTCCCCATACTCACCAGGTAACACACACACACACACACACAGTCTATGACACACACACACACAGTATATGACACACACACACACACACACACACAGTCTATGACACACACACAGACACACACACACACACACACACACACACACACACAGAAAAGTACTGTGCCCTCTCACTCTGAAGAAAGTTACATTTTTCAATTTTTTATATTGACCAAAATATGTTACCAATACTAAAAAAAAGTTTGTTCTTTTGTGTGTGTGTGTGCGTGTGTGTGTGTGTGTGTGTGTGTGTGTGTGTGTGTGTGTGTGTGTGTGTGTGTGTGTGTGTGTGTGTGTGTGTGTGTGTGTGTAATGTGTGTGTGTGTGCGTGTTCAGGGTTTCGGGAACATTCTGAGATTAAGCAGAGTGTGTCTAAACTGACTGAGGAGGTGAGTTTCATAATAATTATTGCTGCAAAATAGTGTGTTTGTTTGTTTTGTTCTCTGGGGGCGCTCCGGTGGTGTAGTGGATAGAGCGTGTACCATATTGGCTCCGGCCTTCGTTGCAGTGGTCGCGGGTTCAAATCCGACCCGTGGAACTTTACTGCAGGTCATCCCCTCCTTCTCTCTCTCTCTCTCTCTCTCTCTCTCTCTCTCTCTCTCTCTCTCTCTCTCTCTCTCTCTCTCTCTCTCTCTCTCTCTCTCTCTCTCTCTCTCTCTCTCACTGTCTAATAAAGCTTGAAAATGCCCCAAAAAAAAAAGCCAAACAATGTCTATCTTTCTGTCCCGTCTCTCCAAACAGACTCTGTAAACTGGTTTGATGCTAGCTATGGTTGGCCCCCTTTGTTTACGTACGTACCAGTTTACAGAGCCTGGGCTACGAGAGGCTCTGTAGTATTTGCAATGTGTATTAAAGGTGCAGTGTGTAATATGACATCATCAAGAAAGTTCTAGAAAGTTCTAGAATGCAACGCTCCCTGGGTAACCCCAACCCTTTCGAATAATAACGGAAGCTACAGTGGCCTTCAAGGACAAGAACAATTCTAAATTTTAAACAATGCACCTGATGACATTCCAACTATGACACTTTCAAGATGGCGGCACTAGGCCTTGGTCCAAAATATGCAGAAATATGGACATATACGAGACCCTTTCTAAGGGAAAAAAAAAATATTCAAAACGTTTTTTTCAGCTATTATGCACTAAATTAAATGTACTTATGGATAATATAATTACTTTCTACAAAATCTGCTAGGAAATAAAACCCAAAATTCTACACACTGCAGGTTTAATATTCTACCGTGTGTTAACAATGTATATCTCTCTGTCCCCCGTCCAGATGAACAGTCTCTCCAAACAAGTGTCTGTTCTGAGCCACGAGCTTCAGGAGATGACCCGCCTCCTCAAACCCATCCTCCAATCAGCCGCTCCGCCTGTCCTCATGATGCCAAACTTCATTCCCACGTCTCCTAGCAACCCCAGCTGTCACTCAACAACAACACCAACTAGTAGCACCCAATACATGTCACCCACCACATTAACCCCTAACCCACTTACCCCTAACCCTAACCCAATACTCCAAAGACCAGACACTCACTCGCTGTTGGATAGTGGGGACATATCTGGCGCGGATTTACCGGGATGCCTTGTCCCGATCCTTCAAAATTCACCCCCCGAAATAAAAAATCCTAATTCGTCACCACCTCAATCCCAACTACTATCACCACAGCCGAAATCTGAACCTCAAAATGGTAACGTCCAAAACATCACCACCCATTCAAACTCACCCACGCCCGGACTGTCACAGGGGTCCCATCATCATCACGGCTTCAAATCTTCATCCACGAATGGGATTTTTCTTCAAGATATGCCCAAAATCGTGTCAAGCCATTCGCCTACTTGCCAAGGCCCACACAACCCGTCAACCCGCCAATATCAAGACAGAGATCTTTCGATATCGACGGGGGACCTGCGATCATCGAAACGTCATTCTCCTACGATCTCTCTCATATCAACGGGAGTACATACATCCATACATCCTTCCACGCTTTCTCTGCCGTTGGATTTTGTTACCGGGGCTACAACGGGGATTCCGCCGTGGTGTCATCGCCACTCCCAGATGGGCCAATCGGAGGCGAGATCCGGAGACAACCAGGAAATGGAAATGCAAGAGTGGAGAACGTCCACGGAGCAGATTAGCTTCATAGACGAGGAGGAACCGGCATTATGAGAAAGTGTATTGGAGTTGGTTACGAAGTGAGAGAAATGACTTGTAGCAGAAGCAGAGAAGGAAAGATAGCAGGGAAAGAGATGGAGGGAGGGAGGGAGGGAGAGATAGATAGATAGATAGATAGATAGATAGATAGATAGATAGATAGATAGATAGATAGATAGATAGATAGATAGATAGATAGATAGATAGATAGATAGATAGATAGATAGATAGATAGATAGATAGATAGATAGATAGATAGATAGATGAAAAGCAATGGAAAAAAGACAACAAGGAAGGGATTTCTCAGAAGGGAAATGCTAAAAAGCTAGAAATGCAACGTTTAGCTATATCGCTCAGTTCCGATCCGATTTTAATACCTGGGTTGTGGATACCAACGTGTGCTATATCATGTAGCTATATGGTCTTAGAAAGGAATGTTCTTTCATAGTTAAGAATAATACATTCATAAAACCAACTGACAAAACGAAATTGGACTTTTTTCGAAAATAAATAATGGAATTTGATTTTTTTTTTTTTTTTTTTTTTTTACGGATTTCAATTTTTATTTAATTTTTTTTCTGATTTTTTTTTTTTTTTTTTTTATGGACTATGGAACTTGGATCAGTGCGTGGGTTTCAGCCATATCCAACCCACGACTGATATTGGATCGGATGGGTCTCATGATTCTCTGCTAAAAAGGACAGATGGCTAAACAATAACACACATCTGGGAGACCGAGACACAACGCCAGCTGTTAGCAAACCAGTGTCAAGGAAGGACATTTTTTTTTCTACACTGATTCAACGTAGAAATACACGATACGGCACAAATGGTTGTACAGTATCAAGTCATCAACACTACAGTAGCATCATCCAAGCCCTCTATATCTATACTGGGACACACAAGACAAGTGCACCTCTTTTTAACCGGTTCCATTGATGTTTAGAATGATGTCTTTACCCAAAAAGCTAGGAATGTAAAGTCTTCATTCAATATCGATGACATTGGGTCATATCACGCGGAGAGACGGATTTTGGGATATTTTATTTTTTTAAATTGGATGTGATGATTCTTCAATGCGATTATTTTATTTTGAAAGGGATGTGTGACTAACTTCCTCTACACACATTAATCGAAACATCCCTGCGTTCCAAATCACATACTGTACTCTTTATTTTTACTACACTACATACTAAAGTACAGAAGAGTTTTAGTCTTTTTACTACACTACATACTAAAGTACAGAAGAGTTTTAGGGCCACAGACAGGAGAGAGAAAACAAATCAGTTAAAGAGGACCTATGATGCTTTTTGACTTTTATGACCTATAAACGTTGTTATGATGATTCATAGTCATGCTTAACCATACTAAATTATCAAATAATGACTTACATGCATTTCGACATATTCCCTGCTGACCGTCTGGGGTGTCTGTGCAGAGCACTAAACACTATTCTAGCCAGTCGAGAAGTCACGTGTTCAAAGCGGTCTACCCTTTCATAATTTGTGCCGTCGCATAAAACTTTGTGATGTCTCCACGCGGATGTTTCCATGTATGGTAATGCTGTCACTTCCCTGTTCGCGTCTGCCTCGCGTCTGCCTCGCGCCCTTATAGGTCCATGCTCGCGCTTCCCGCCACTGAAAGTGTTCCGGAAGGAAGGTAACCAATCACAACGGAGTGGGGTTTGCAGGAGGGGGGGGAGGGGAGCGGAGATGGCCGAAGCACAGGCGGAGGGAGCCGAAGCACACACACTCAAGTGTTGACAGGATGTGCTGGATCGCCAAAATAAGAGAAAGAGCTTCCCGAAAATCTACATAGTTTTTTGTGATGTGATTCGTGTCAGGTTGCTCTATAGCAGTGTAAAACAAGAAATTAAGACCAGAAAAGTAGCATAATAGGTCCTCTGGAAGATTTTTTTTTTCATTATGTCGAGAAATGTCAAGAATAAAGACGAATACTCCAAAATGCTATTGGAGTTAGTGTGGGGCATTTATGGATTTTCAGCATACTACAATTGACGTGCATGTATTGGGACCTCCTAAATCTTTTTCTGGCGTACTAAATAGTAGGGAAGTATGGGGATTGGAACGCAGGACATATCTTCTGATACATACGCATGGCAATCACTCATTTTCACACACACAAAATATATATATATAAATAACTACTTTTTTAACCTCTTTCTGAAATATTTTCCCTATAAAAGTAGTTTTTTGAAGTACAAAGTCAATAGCTATTAGAGTGTAGAATTCAACATCTGAGTTGGTGGTGAATGGTGCTCCGAGGAACTTACAGTTTGTGTTAACTCTAGCGCCCCCTTTGGACAAAAGAGCTAGTGTTTTTACTACGCCAGCTGTAGTTCCTGGGTGAGCGTATACCCAATGACAAAAGCATTAAGAAAAACTATATATAAAAAAGCATTCTTTGTACTGATGGTCTCGTTTGCTGTTACATGTAATTTATGATCATCAGAGGAAAAATTAGACTGTTTCAGAAATATTTAAAAGTTCCTCGTAGCACCTTTAAGGGGTTGTGTGCTAAATAATTAAGCAAGATAATATCATAATCAACACCCAAATATATATATATATATATATATATATATAAAATACACATATAACTGTCCATCACCATATTGACTGAAAATTCGCACATCATTTTAAAGGCCTACTTCACCGGTGGAAATATGAAGGTGTATTGAAGTCTGAGATCCTATGTAGTATAAATGTGCAACATGTTTAGAAATCGGTTCATCCTAGCCTGAGAAAAGGCAGAAAGAGTGTTTTATGGTCTCACTGTCTAACCCTACATTTTACCATGTGTGACATCACACATGGTAAAAATGTAGGGTTAGGATTAACAAGACAGCAGGGCCAAGGGAAGACTGAGGAAAGAAAAAAAACCTCATTCATTATATTATAATAGTGATTTTATAATGATAGAACGCCGGTTCTGTATGGGTGAAGTACCACTTTAAGCTTTAGCCATCCAGCCATTCGTGCCTTCTCCAAAGAAAAGACAAAAAACTTTGGAAAGCATTTGGATCAAAAATTAAACATATTAAAAGCCATCAATGTCACCCAACACTTGCACCTTTTAACTAAAAAATATATATATATTTATTTATTTATTCAGGCTGTGTGTGTATTTATTTTTTTAGTTGACGAAAAGAAAAGCAATGAAGAAAGAAAGGAGTGTGTGTCTGGGAGATGGAAGAGAGAATATGTGATTTGAAGGTTTACCATTTTCCAGAAAAAAATAAGAGACCAGTCTGGATTTTTCTTAAATCTTCATCTCAACATTACTTCATGGAAATGCTCTTTAAGACAAAACATGTATTGGAATTTGGTAGAAATGTTGTCAGCAGTTTACATTATAAAACCAAAATGTTCATTCTACTCAAACATATGCCTATAAATAGTAGAACGAGAGACACTGAACATTTGGAGTGGTCTCTTAGTTTTTTCCAGAGCTGTATATAACGACGCATGCTGGACTAGATGTGACCCAACCTACGCATTCATATGTAGCATAAACACACACACACACACACACACACACACACACACACACACACACACACACGCACACACAGAGGAGTATTAAGGCCAGGGAAAGGGGGGAAAACATATTTAAGGACGTATTTTTTGTCTTTTTTTCTCAAAATGTTGGGGGGGGGGACACCAGTTTGTAAACGCTGTCATACTGAGAAATACAGAGAGAGTTTTATGGAGCTGATAGGCTTAAATGGGCAATGTGTAACATTTTAAGTAATTTATTAGCTAAAATCAATATCCTCATTCATAAATATGTCCTCATTGGTGTAAAATCACCTCTGCCAATAATCTGAATTATCCTCCTGAGCGGAGAATTACAAATATTAATGTTACATTTTGTCCATTGAGCGGGCAAGTCGTATGGAGGAATCCATGTTTTTGGAATGTCATCAGGTGCATTGTTTAGAATTTAGAATTGTTCTTGTCCTTGAAGGCCACTTTGACTACTGGTATTATTCAAAGGGGTGGGGTTACCCAGGGAGCGTTGCATTCTAGAACTTTCTAGATGATGTCATATTACACAGTGTCCCTTTAATCAACTTTGTGTCAATTTGGAATTTGACACATTCATTTATATGAAAAAAGTTACGCATTATAGCTTTAAAAGACTAACAAAACAATGCTTCTTTTACTATCATCATAAAAGCTCAACATTTCGACTTTATTGACAATTGACTGATCGCTAAACCCCGCCCCCCTTAGTTACTGTTGCTTAGTTACTCCAAGAAATATCGCCACATTATTAGATAATGATAATAATAATATAGATAATTAGCAAGAAAGCCATTATAAACAGAAGCAGACAAAGTCGCTTAAAATACGTATTTGGAGGGTACATTCAGAATATCAAACGACCCCGGCAACACTATCAAGTCATAAAGTAAATAAAGACAGCCTAGATACTACTAAATGGTAAATGGACTTGACTAATATAGCGCGTTTAGCCGATTTTCTCAGCCCCAAAGCGCTTTACATTTCTTACCACATCCACCCATTCTCTCTCACACACACACACACACACACACACACACACACACACACACACACACACACACACACACACACACACACACACACACACACACACGCTCCGATGAAGCCACAAGCCACATAGTGAAAATGAACAACTGCATCTTCTGATAATCAAAACCTAACGCTACTACGGCTAACCCACTTAGCAGCTAGATCTTGACTGACTGTAATTTCTAAACATTAACCAGCTAGCAGGCCCAAGAATGACAAAGTAAACATCAAGTCTAAGTTCACACACATTTAACACTGTATGTGCTAGTGAGACACGGCATTCAGTTTCATGTATTGTATGTAGTAGTTAGTTAGTACAGTTGTTGACAATGAAGGGTATCTTGAACCTTGAACCAACGTTTTCAACCGTTTCAAACCGGAGTTGTAAATGACCATATAGCAACATTAGCTTAGCCGGCGGCGCTAACCCTAATTTAGGTAAACAACCAGTCACTGCCAGCTATCATCATGCTAACAACAGATAAGACAACATTATTTGACAGTTGATTAAAAGTAATGGTTTACCTTGGAGTAGACAAAGCCGGGCCTGTTGATTTCTGGAAGGTGGAAGTGGGTATGAGTAGGACGTCCACATAACTCCATCCGCAACATAGCCTTCACTTCTTGGGGTTTGAAGTTTGTTTTGGAAATGGAAAAAAGTATATATTTCTCCTCCCAACTTCGCCGTGTAATGAGTTTTACTATAACAAGGGCCCCAGGTAAAACATTCGACCAATTATACCAAGAATTCAACAACATAAACAGCCCGAAAAGTTAAATAAAAAAATATATATATATATCTGTTTTCCCATAGGAGTCAATGGAGCGTAACAAGTGGCGAACCTCTTTTGGAGCCTGTCAAATGCTGCAATGTGATTGGACAGCTGTATGTAAAGGGGCGGGGTTTAGCTATCGGTCAATTGTATTTCAACTTTTTTCTTGGCATTTTTTATTTATTTATTTTTCGAACAGTACTCTACATTACAGGTTTGACTTCTAAAGACATTGTTTAAACTAAAGGCAAATGTTAAGCAAAAAAATGTAAAGTCAAAAAGGTGTCATGAAGGTCACGTCAGCGCTGCTATATAGTCCAGGAGAGACTGCCATATCTGTTTAAAATTGTTCTGCTTTCCCTGAAATCTCATAACAGATTTTTTCTCCATATATAGAGTACAAGAGAGAACTCCATGAGCCACATATCGAAGCAGGACATTTTTTTTTTACTTTATTCTCAAAAAATGTATAAAGAAAAATGTTCATATATGTTTTTCCCTTCTCCCATGTCCCTATTACTCTCCTGTACATTAAGCACATCTTGAACACGCACATAATCATCATCTCAACCCTAACCCCTGTTTCTCCAACCCCAACCACTGAACTGTTTCTGATGGCTGTAAGAGACTACAAGCCGAACCCTGAAAAAAAACTCCAATACCCATAATCCACCACTTCACTATCTATGGAGGTCTCAGGACTTCTGGACATTTAAACTGTTTATTTTTATTTTTTGGTTTTGGTGCGATATTTGTGCACCAAAACGTTCCTTGTAATATAGACAGGCAGATTTCTGGTTTCTATTTTCTGTAACTGGAGCAACGGAATGGAAGAGACGACTCGGACTATTCAAAACACTGGAATAATATCCACACATATCCACGGAGCTTGAATTTGTGGATGTCGGATACTTTTTGGGATACTTTTTGGGGAGGTGGGAGGGGGGTTTAAGGTACACACAGGGATTTTAAATCAAGTCTTTTATATGCTGCGTTCCAGTTGAATTTGGAAGTCGGAATTTTTGGAGTTTACGAATTCCCAGTCGGAAATTTCAACTTGAATGCCCCACTGAAGTCGGAATTACTTCTTGGAAAATCTGAGAAATCTTGCCAACCCTGAGTTCAACTTTCAAAATGGCTACTCAACATGAGACAGCACATGAACACTTTGATAATATAACATTTTTAGCTCTTCTGTATTACGTGTGTCACATTTCAATCACCTGTACGCACACACATGGCACTGCAATTTTTTTCAATCTGTAGATATGTTGCTACGCTATTTGTATGCACAAAATACAACACATAGATAATGTTATCAACTTGTATTGCTAACAATGGCTACACCAGGTGAATGCTAAAGGCGAAAGGTATTTTTTTGGCATTTTTATGCTTTATGGATAGTGTAGAGACAGAGTTGAAATGGGGCAGAGAGGGGAGTGACCTGCAGAGAACGACCACAGGCTGGAATCGAACCCGGGTCCGCTGCTGGCCGAGGCCCATGCGGGGGACGCCCTACCAACTGAGCTAAGGGCGCCCCCAACAGTCAAGATTTTTCCCATTTAAAAAAAAAATGTTATTGGAAGTTTAAAATTATTTCGGGGCGCTCCGGTGGCGTAGTGGATAGAGCGTGTACCATATTGGCTCCGGCCTTCGTTGCAGTGGTCGCGGGTTCAAATCTGACCCGTAGACCTTTACTGCAGGTCATCCCCCTCTCTCTTTGTTTCCCCAATTCAACTCAAATAAAGCTTGAAAATACCAAAATATAATCTTAAAAAAAAGAAAAAGATTAATTTCTACTGCTACTGGAATTTGGGCAACACATATTATGACGTCACGCCCAGATCCGGCCCCTGACTTCCACTGTACAATGGACCGCAGCATACGTATAATTAAAGGTACACAAAAGGGGATTTTAAAATCAAAATGCATGTCACTGCATTGCTACTTTTCTTGCATGTGGAATGTGCCTG
>CASHTC010000418.1:12500-15000 GCA_949357725.1 Hyperoplus immaculatus
AACAGTAACTTTTCAGGAAGCTTTCTAACTTCAAACAGTGTTCCAGGGATCACATTTTCACTGTGAGGAAAGTTTGTTTTATTCAGTTATGAGAATATACCTTTAGAAAATGTTTCACTTCTCTGACACACCCACAGTTGCATATTACACTTCTGGCACCAATGCTATTACGCTTACACCCCTATACACTAATAATCTTGACTCGCGCTTATATGTTGCCATGTCCGTACTTGTTGCAAGTTACTGTTTTGTTTGTAACTATTCTCCATTTGAAATTCTAAAAGTTACACAGTGTAACTTTAACTTATTTTTCCAATACAAACCATGTTCAAAAAGTCTGAAACGCACTTGAATCAAAACTGCAGGGGATTTCTAACCCCTTTAACTTTGCCAAAACACACATGGTTTCAGAGAATGACACACACACAGAGGGGGGGACCAAGGGGGGAAAAATAAGAATCCAAAAATAGATTTTTATGTTTTATATTTATAGATATTTATATATTTACGAGGTATGTATCCACAAAAAAAAAAACAAACAAAACACCCGAAATATTTTAAAATAGTCAGTCAGCATTTTCTTTCTTCAAACAAATGTGTCCTCCTCGTTGCTTTGCGATGGCGCCTCACGGAAAAATATTAATATCGATATTAAGAGTTAATATTAATAAAAAATTAAAATTAAAATAAACATCAACGAAAAACAAAGAAACTTGGAAGCTGTGCTGTCAAGAAACAGTCAGAAAAATCTCAATTTTTAATCGGGAGTCCAGAAAAAAAGCACCAACAATGGCATTTTCGTTTTCAGAGCGGCGTCTCAATTCAAGTTCTCAAAAAAAAAAACGATCGCAAATCTCAAAAATCTCAGAAAGTCCCAAACGGAAACATTTCACTTCATTGTTGAAAAAAAAATCAAAAATGGCCACTTCGAAAATCGTTGATTTTTTTCCATATAACCACACAAACTCTCCAGAGTGAGGGGGGGGGGGGGGGGGGTAACTGTGGTAGTGGGTGATGGGAGGTTGGAGGTTGGAGGTGGGAGGTGGGAGGTATTAGGCCGGCCACGGGTCCATAAAAATGTGTCTTTGTGCAAACGAAACAAGCCTTGAAGAAAAATGAAAAACAAAAACAAGAAAAAAAGAACCCAGAATGTCGGCTCGTCCTCCGGTGATTGTGGCAGTTAGAGGATCATCGCGCTGCGCTGCCGTCATGCCAAGTACTGCTGCATCGCCGTCTTCGCCCTGAGACAAAGGAAAATATATATATTTTAAAGATAATTTTTTGGCATTTTCAAGCTTTTATTATATAGTACAGAGTTGAAATGGGAGAGAGAGAGAGAGAGAGAGAGAGAGAGAGAGAGAGAGAGAGAGAGAGAGAGAGAGAGAGAGAGAGAGAGAGAAAGGATGACCTGCAGTAAAGGTGCACGGGTCGGATTTGAACCCGCGACCACTGTAACGAAGGCCAGAGCCAATATGGTACACGCTCTATCCACTACACCACCGGAGCGCATAAATGAACATATTTTTAAGATGCAGTGTGTAATACAGGTGTTTTTGGCATCATCTAGTGGTGAGATTTAACTTCTCCCTCCCTTTCTGAGAAATGTACAGAAGCTACGGTGGCCTTCAAGGACAAGAAGCTAGTTATCGGCGTCTTTGCCCTGAGAAATACACACAATCAATCCATGTTTTCACAAAGATAAAACTTCATGAATACTTGCATGGATCAAGAGAACTATCTTCACTGTCATTCGACACTGCCTTAAATTCCCCCAAGGTAATCCGATGCTCTGATAGCTCCAGGTCCTTCTTAAAGACCTACTTCACCGGTTTGAATATGAATGTGTATTGAATTCTGAGATCCTATGTAGTATAATTGTGCAAAAATAATTAAAATCGGTTCATCCTAGCCTGAGAAAAGGCAGAAAGAGTGTTTTTTTAACCCTATATTTCTCTTTCTCGTGACATCACAGAAAGAGAAATATAGGGTTAAAAAAACGTACTTTGTAAATATTACTTTGATGTCACAGTAAAAGACATCACAGTAATATTTACAAAGTAAGTTTTTTTTAACCCTATATTTCTCTTTCTGTGATGTCACGAGAAAGAGAAATATAGGGTTAAAAAAACACTCTTTCTGCCTTTTCTCAGGCTAGGATGAACCGATTTCAATTTTTTCGCACATTTATACTACATAGGATCTCAGAATTCAATACACCTTCATATTCAAACCGGTGAAGTAGGCCTTTAACATCATGCAAGGCAAATGGGGCATTGAATTTTTAAGACTTTTTCCCTAATTCTTTATCAGTCCCACCGTCTTGAAGATTTCATATACAAATCAACTGTCTGTTGTGTGTTATGACGTGCTGGTATGGCTGTTTTTTCTCCTTAATGTCCTGATGAGGAATTTTAACATTGCCGGTACATGAATTCACATGTGGAAGTCTGTAATGTGGAAATGCCGTGCAAGGGCTCGTTGAGGCAAGAAAGCACCATAC
>CASHTC010000418.1:22500-27500 GCA_949357725.1 Hyperoplus immaculatus
GTTTATTTAGGTTTGCAATGTATTGGTTTGTTCAACTTTAAAATGGCAACAAAAATGAATAATAATTGTTCTTAATAATTTTTAAAAAATATAATAATAAAAAATAAAATTCAAAAAATTAATTCAAAAAATTATTAGTAATAAATTACATATGCAAACAAAATAAAGTTTAATGTCAGGTGAAGTTGTACCTTTTTGCGTATGTCCTCGTCGTTGGATCCCAGTGAGGCGTACAGTTTGAAAGCAGCTTGTCTCAGCTCATGAGCGTGTTTCAGGTCGTGATCCAACTGGAAGAGACAGAGAGACAGAGAGAGAGAGACACAGAGAGAGACACAGAGAGAGAGACAGAGAGAGAGACACAGAGAGAGACAGAGAGAGAGAGAGAGACACAGAGAGAGACAGAGAGAGAGAGAGAGAGAGACACAGAGAGAGACAGAGAGAGAGAGACACAGAGAGAGACAGAGAGAGAGAGAGACAGAGGGTGAATCTCAATTCAGGGGTTGCGGTCTACGAAGGCTGCATTTGAAGGCCGATTGCGTCATAGCGGCGCGCAAAGGTTGTTCCATTTGCAAGGCTCCTTCTTTTTCTTTTTTCCTCCGTTGACAGGGCTGTTTCCGTTGGCAGCACTCAGGGTTGCTAGGCAGCACAGGAGCGGCGAGTCGTCACGCAAGGTAACGGCTTGTTACGCAAACTGGAAAATGCTCGTAAACAGAGCGAAACGGAGACCTGCGGAGACCGTCTCGTTTAACAACGCTCGTTGGCCTTGGAATCGGCCTTGGAATCGGCCTTCACAGGCTATGGCCTTCATAGACCGCGAGACCGCGTCCTTCCAAGGATGCGGTCTCTGTAATGGGATACAGCTAGAGAGACAGACAGTCAACTGGGGCGTAATGTTAACAAGTGACATATTAAAAGGCATCACAAAACAATCAATTGAATATTTTCAAATGCCTTGATTTTACTACCAAAAGCTACATTGCACGTAATGTTAAATGCTTTCATATAATTATATTAATTGGCATCACTTACTGAAGTGCTATTTAGTCCTAACTCCGGCTGGATATTTTGGTTGTTTCTGGGATAGTGGTTTGTATATCTATATTTTTAAATATGTGAAGTAAAAAGGTAAATGATCTATGATAGAAGATAAGTGAAAAAGGAGAAGGTGGTTGGACTATACACACTGTTACTCTTGCTTTGTTGATTCGTAATCTTTTCTTTTTTTTAAATACATATTTTTATGTTCGAAACAATAAATTAATGAGCTAATCTGCAAATGACTGCAGATTGAAACATTGAAAGGTTACCGAGTCATAGCTGTCTGTCCGTCCATCCATCCATCCATCTACCCATCTATCCATCCATCCATCTACCCATCCATCTATCCATTCATCCATCCATCCATCCATCCATCCATCCATCCATCCATCCATCCATCCATCCATCTACCCATCCATCCATCTACCCATCCATCCATCCATCCATCCAAAGCCCATCCATCCATCTATCCATCTACCCATCTATCCACCCATCCATCCATCTACCCATCCATCCATCCATCCCTCCCTCCCTCCCTCCCTCCATCTATCTATCAAAAGCCCATGTACCCTCCCTCTTAATATCCGTGATAGCCGACACAGAGCTTGGGTATTTGAAGTAGTCAGCAAGCATTGTCTGTCTGTCTGTCTGTCTGTCTGTCTGTCTGTCTGTCTGTCTGCCTGCCTGCCTGCCTGCCTGTCTGTCTGCCTGCCTGCCTGCCTGCCTGCCTATCTATCATCCATCCATCCATCCATCCATCCATCCATCCATTCATGCATCAAAAGACCATGTACCCACGAAGTAGTCAGCGAGCATTGTCTGTCTGTCTGTACATCCATCCATCCATCCATCCATCCATATAGCCCATGTACCCACCCTCTTTATATCCGTGATAGCAGACACAGAGCTGGGGTATTTGAAGTAGTCGGCGAGCATAGCCACCAGATGGTCCGTGGTGCTAGCTATGCGCTGTAGCTCTACGTCAGGCTCCATGAGGTAAGCTAGTGTCTCCGCCCCCTCCACCCGCTCCTCAAGAAGGTGCTCTTTACTGCACATCCGCACCAGGCACGGCAGGGTCTGCAACACAACAAGGAATATGTACGTTAAAAGGCAGGGTCTTGTGTTACGAGCGCCATCCTGTGGTGTCCAGAGGCTATTGCACGGCAGGATATTTTAGGCTTTATAAATCCCTTATCAACACAGTTTAATCAGCAGCGAGCCGGCGACGCATTAAAGTGGACAGAATGTAAACAGTTCCATCTAGGTGTCCATACATCAGGGGTTAATCCACACCTATGGAATGTTCTCCAGCCAATCAGAATAGAGTATTCACACAGACTATGGAATAACAAGGAATATGGACTTTAAAAGGTGCTATCACAGCAGGGTCTGGGGGGGGGGGAGGACAACAACACAGACACATACATAGAAATCTTAGAATTACATATACACTGCCTTTTGCTGTTTTACATACACCACTTACTTATTCTTACTTTTATACTTTTTTCTCGTTATAATGCTATCCTATTGTATTGTTTGGCAGGGTCTGCAACACAACAAGGAATATATGGACTTTAAAAGGTGCTATTACAGCAGGGTCCAGGGGAGAAACCAACACAGTCACGTACATAGATTTTATTCTTTATTTTTTTCAACCTCGTTACACAAATAGTGTTACAACATGTATTTTAAATTATACATTCTATTGTATGTTATAGAATTGAAGTTGACTGATATTTTTTTTTATGATATATATAATCTGTGTGTGTGTGTGTGTGTGTGTGTGTGTGTGTGTGTGTGTGTGTGTGTGTGTGCGTGTGTGAAAAGTCTGACCTTTAGGACTATGCAGTGGTCGTCTGTCCCGATGGCTCCCGCTCTACACATGTACGTTAGACTGAAGCACAAGGAACACAGGTCACATTGTTAGAACAAAACATATATACAGGAAATATAGGCAAATATAGGCAAGGCAAGGCGAGGCGAGGCGAGGCGAGGCGAGGCGAGGCGAGGCGAGGCGAGGCAAGGCAAGGCAAGGCAAGTTTATTCCTAATGCACAATCCAGACACAAGGCCATTCAAAGTGCTTTACAGGGGCAAGAAATACATCAAGATTAAAATACATCAAGTCTAGAATAGACATTAGAAAAGAAAATTAAAAATATGAATAGTAATAAAACGTTTAAAGGGACACTGTGTAACATTTTAAGTAATTTATTAGCTAAAATCAATATCCTCATTCATAAATATGTCCTCATTGGTGTAAAATCACCTCTGCCAATAATCTGAATTATCCTCCTGAGCGGAGAATTACAAATATTAATGTTACATTTTGTACATTGAGAAGGCAAGTCTTATGGAGGCATCAATGTTTTTGGAATGTCATCAGGTGCATTGTTTAAAATTTAGAATTGTTCTTGTCCTTGAAGGCCACTGTAGCTTCTGTTATTATTCTAAAGGGTTGGGGTTACCCAGGGAACATTGCTTTCTAGAACTTTCTAGAACTTTCTTGATGATGTCACATTACACACTGCACCTTAAAGTCATGTGTTGTTATTTAAACCTGCAGTGTGTAGAATTTTGGGTTTTATTTCCTAGCAGATTTTGTAGAAAGTAATTATAATATCCATAAGTACATTCAATTTAGTGCATAATAGCTGAAAAAAATGTTTTGAATTATTATTTTTTCCCTTAGAAAGGGTCTCATATATGTCCATATTTCTGCAAATCTTGGACCAAAGCCTAGTGCCGCCATCTTGAAAGTGTCATAGTTGGAATGTCATCAGGTGCATTGTTTAGAATTTAGAATTGTTCTTGTCCTTGAAGGCCACCGTAGCTTCTGTTATTATTCAAAAGGGTTGGAGTTACCCAGGGAGCGTTGCATTCTAGAACTTTGTAGAACTTTGTTGATGATGTCACATTACACACTGCACCTTTAAGTCATGTGTTGTTATTTAATATGGTTTTGTGTCATATATTTATTTATTTTTTTTACATGTATTTTGTTTCTAATTGTTTTGTTTCATTGTGTTGTGAAAAAACGTAAAATTAAAGTAAATATTTGGTTTTGTGTGACTCACCATTTGGCCGCCGTTAGCTGCATTTCAATGGGTTGATCTCTTTGCATCATTCTGACAAATACCTGAGAGAGCAGCTCCCCTTCCACCAGCACTGCAGACACACAAACACACAGGGAAACTGGGGTTAAAGCTGCACTGTGTAACTTTCAGAAATTCCTCACGTGGCAATAGTCTGTTAACACCTGAGTCAGCACAGAGAAATACTGTATATGATGAATGCATGTCAGTGATTATCGATATTTTCAAATGTGTATTTCTCAATTTTAAACATAACAATATTAAGCAGCATTGAAAATATAAAAAATTAAGCAAACTGTTTTCTAAAATAACTAAACAGTTTGGAACACTTAAATTCTGTAAACTTACCTTGGCCTTCACTTATATGCATTCAACACACAGGTAAACTGGGTTTAAAGCTGCACTGTGTAACTTTGGTTGTGTCAGAGAATTGAGCATTTTCTAAGGTATATTCTCATAACTGATTGAACAAACTTTCCTCACAGGAAAATGTGATCCCTGGAGCACTGTTTGAAGTTAGAAAGCTTCCTGAAAAGTTACTGTTTCACTGTTGTTGTTGTTTACAGCAGCAGGGCCCACAGTTTGGTTTACAAACATATTCTAGTCTTACGTTTGGTTCCAGGTTCCTTAAAATAATTTTGATTTAATTTATGATGATAGAATTATCCAATACTAAGAATTACACATAGAGAAAATATGTTTTGTAAACTAACTGCAGGCTCTGTGAATGTAAATAAATCCCCCTCCTCTGAAACTACACAGTGCACCTTTAGAACAATAAGATAAGCTTGAAAAACTACAGAGAAGAATACAAGAAAAGAAGAAAAAAATTATATAAATATTCCCTCACCATTCACCAGTGTTGTGG
>CASHTC010000418.1:30000-31752 GCA_949357725.1 Hyperoplus immaculatus
TGCGTGCCCTCTAACCTTGCAGTAGAGCAGGTATGATGTGGCAGTCGACCAGTGACTTGATGTTGTTCTCCGTTCCCATGGCGAGGCTGCCGAGCACCACGGAACATTCCGTACGCAGCTGCAGACTGGAAGAGCCCTGCTGCAGGAGGTAGAGTAACCTGCACACACACACACACACACACACACACACACACACACACACACACACACACACAGACAGACAGACACACACACACACACACAGAGACAGAGAGAGAGACAGACAGACAGACAGAGACACACACACACAGAGACACATATACACACACACACACACGCACACACAGACAGAGAGAGAGAGAGAGAGAGAGAGAGAGAGAGACAGACAGACAGACAGAGACACACACACACACACACACACAGAGACACATATACAGACAGACAGACATACACACATACAGAGAGAGAGAGAGAGAGAGACACACACACATCATCAAGAAAGTTCTACAAAGTTCTAGAATGCAACGCTCCCTGGGTAACCCCACCCCTTTAGAATAATAACAGAAGCTACGGTGGCCTTCAAGGACAAGAACAATTCTAAATTTTAAACAATGCACCTGATGACATTCCAACTATGACACTTTCAAGATGGCGGCACTAGGCCTTGGTCCAAAATATGCAGAAATATGGACATATATGAGACCCTTTCTAAGGGAAAAATAAATAATTCAAAACATTTTTTTCAGCTTTTATGCACTAAATTAAATGTACTTATGGATATTATAATTACTTTCTACAAAATCTGCTAGGAAATAAAACCCAAAATTCTACACACTGCAGCTTTAAATGTTCATAAAGTGTGAAAGTGTGCAGAGAGAGAGACTAACCTGGGTACAGCTCCAAGGACTATCAGGTTGGCCTTCTGCTTGTTGTTTCCTATAACAGCATTCTTCATGTCTCTGAAGACAGACAAACACACACGAGAACCATTATTTTATTTTTTAGAGATAATTTTTTGGCATTTTCAAGCTTTATTAGACAGTACAGAGTTGAAATGGGGAGACAGAGAGAGAGAGAGAGAGAGAGAGAGAGAGAGACAGAGAGAGAGAGAGAGACAGAGAGAGAGAGAGAGAGAGACAGAGAGAGAGAGAGAGACAGAGAGAGAGGGGGGGGGGGGGATGACCTGCAGTAAAGGTCCACGGGTCGGATTTGAACCCACGACCACTGCAACGAAGGCCGGAGCCAATATGGTACACGCTCTATCCACTACACCACCGGAGCACATATGGACCATTCTTAGCATTAAGGAACATTTAGGCATAAGAACCCTAGATTAAAGGGTTCCTATGTGAATGTCGAAAGTTAGCCTGCTGCTATCGGTGTATGAATGTGTGTGTGAATGATAACGTTGAATGGGAACAGGTCTCCCTTGAAAAAAAGTCTCCAGTCTCAATGGATTTACCTGTAGAAATAAAGGTTAGAACATTTAAAAGCGGAGTTACAAACTGTACTTGAGCATCGTACAAAAAAAGTTGTGGGTCCTTCTCTAAAATATCCCCAACGCTCTGCATCTGCAATAGGTCAGAAGATTTAGCAAAATAAAAAATGCTAAAAACATAAAATTACTATTCATTAAAAATGCATTTCACTTTGTGGTGTCCTTGGATAAGATATGTTGAGCTTAAATTGTAACACTGTCTGTTTTCTTCATGTCTCTGTAGATACAAAACACACACACACACACACACACACACACACACACACACACACACA
>CASHTC010000418.1:31952-39452 GCA_949357725.1 Hyperoplus immaculatus
GGACGTTAGTATGAGGAGGACGTTAGTATGTAGGACGTTAGTATGAGTAGGATGTTAGTATGTTGGACATTAGTATGAGTAGGATGTTAGTATGTAGGACATTAGTATGAGTAGGATGTTAGTATGAGTAGGATGTTAGTATGTAGGATGTTAGTATGAGTAGGATGTTAGTATGTAGGATGTTAGTATGAGTAGGATGTTAGTATGTAGGACATTAGTATGAGTAGGATGTTAGTATGAGGAGGACGTTAGTATGTAGGACGTTAGTATGAGTAGGATGTTAGTATGTTGGACATTAGTATGAGTAGGATGTTAGTATGTAGGACATTAGTATGAGTAGGATGTTAGTATGAGTAGGATGTTAGTATGTAGGATGTTAGTATGAGTAGGATGTTAGTATGTAGGATGTTAGTATGAGTAGGATGTTAGTATGTAGGACATTAGTATGAGTAGGATGTTAGTATGAGTAGGATGTTAGTATGTAGGATGTTAGTATGAGTAGGACGTTAGTATGAGGAGGACGTTAGTATGAGGAGGACGTTAGTATGAGGAGGACGTTAGTATGAGGAGGACATTAGTATGAGTAGGATGTTAGTATGTAGGACATTAGTATGAGTAGGCCGTTAGTATGTAGGACATTAGTATGAGTAGGATGTTAGTATGTAGGACATTAGTATGAGTAGGACGCTAGACACAGCCCCTCACATATAATTGCTGCTATACTTACATGACTCCCTGCAGCACTTTCTGTGGGTCGGGGTCAAACAATCTGTCGACATAGTGACGGCTGGTTGCAGTGACTTCCTGTGAGAGACGGACACATACAAGGGAAAGATCGGCGTCAACAACCACTGACATCTGCATTTTGTTTTAAAGCTGTCGGGCTTTGTTCAGTTTCTCTCCCATACAGACACACACTGACAGACAGACAGACAGGCAGACAGGCAGACAGACAGACTGACAGACACTGACTGACAGACAGACAGACAGACAGACAGACAGACACTGACTGACAGACAGACAGACACTGACTGACAGACAGACACACACTGACTGACAGACACACACACACTGACTGACAGACACACAGACACTGACTGACAGACAGACAGACACACACTGACTGACAGACAGACACACACTGACTGACAGACAGACAGACAGACACACACTGACTGACAGACAGACAGACAGACAGACAGACAGACAGACAGACAGACTGTCTCTCTCTCTCTTGGTTGTCCATCCATTTAGATGATGATGTCCACTTTTAACCTTTTTGTAGAAATTTTAAATAAACAAAAACATACTTTCTCACTTACACACACACACACACACACACACACACACACACACACACACACACACACACACACACACACACACACACACACACACCAAAAAGAGTACATGTAATATTTCTGCATAATAAAGGTTGTTCCTTGTAAAAATAACATGCATGTAAATAACTCCAACATTTTCGCAGAACTAAAGCAATTAAACTTTATTTAAAATCGGTAGTTTCTTTGACTCTCGTTTTTAATAAAGGCTTATTCAATTTCATACATGCATTGCAGACATGTAATACTTCTGTATAATAAATGTTGTTACTTGTTACATAAAAATAGCTTTTGCTTCATAAATAGAAATTAAATGAATTTGATTTTAATTAAAGTTTAGCGCTGTTTAATAACACATAGTACAGGTTGCCTATTATTAAAACCATCTGTATGTGTGACTATGGCAGCGTATTGTTAGAATGGAATACAAACACAATCTCCTTTCTGAATGGACATAACGTGGGGGGCGTTTCACTATTGCAACACTCTCAGTTATCTGCTCAAATGTTACCGGTTTTTTACCCGTTAAACGTTACCGTAAGCAAATAGACATTTAACAGTATGTGTCGGCTGCTAGAAAACATTAAAAAACCGCTCTTAATTGCTAGAATTTCCTCTGTTTTCATAGTTAAATTGGCCAGTCAAAAACTAATTTTTTAAAGCTTAACCGTATGCTAGTAGTTAGCGGGACACATAATATTTGCTAGATTGTGTTGGCTATAATAATTAGCAAGCTGTAATGTTTACGGGGAGTTAGCTACAGATACTTAGAATAAAAAAGCTAATTTATTCAACTTAATTCCCACTGTGTATGTTGATATCTTCAGCACTTTCACTCTTAGCACTTTAGCTGCTAACTCATTGCGAGTGACACTGACAGGTACTTTGGTTGGCTCGATTTTGTTTCAGTTACACGCCGGTTGGAGCAGTTGGAAGGGGGCGGACACGGAATTTTAACGTGTTCCAGAACGTACCCACCTGCCCGCCCAAACTCGGTGTTAAAAACGTTCGCTCCTGAAAGCCCTTCACTTAGCTCAATTTGCTAGCCGGAGACACACAACCACACATCTTTAAAAACATTGATTTAAATGGCGTAATCGGCTAATTTTTGGACATGTTAGCATGCCGTGTGTGTGATATGTGTGTCTTTATGAATGGGACACTCACAGATAGTACGCTGATGCGAAGAGGGGCCTCCAATAAGCAGGCCATCTCTCTTCCCACGATCATTTAGCGCCCCAACCAGGGCAGCACTTTCCACTCTCTCCGCCCCCCCAGAGCAGATGCTTGTAGCCGGCTTAAAAAAGGAGAAATCCCCGCTCTTGAATCACGGAGCTCCACGCGTGTGTTTGAATAAGAAAAACAAGTTGTAATAGTCCTTTAAGGGGGAGATATACGAACACAAACTTAGCAAGCTCCAGCTCTCACTGTCACACGGCGGATTTATCACTGAGGTAAATTTTGTTTATAAACGTGATTATCGTCGCGGCTGATTCGACACAACATCGCTCGATTGATACAAAAATGGACCTAATTAAAATACTATACTACAATATAATTGAACTTTCTGTATACTAAACGAAAGCCCTAGACGGATGTAATGATTGTTATTATTATTATTTTTTAATATAATTCTTTCATGAAACTGCTCCCGTTAATTCAGTAAAACAACTTAATTTTTAGTCGGTATCACAGTAAAACAGAGTGAATAAAATGTACAATAATGTCTGTTAAATACTTAAAAAAATAAAAAATACATGAAATATTTTAGGTGTCAACAAAAATAAATATAAATAAATTTAAATTTAAATGTTGAAATAGGACCATAGTATTACAGTTTTTTTACTCGCATTTCGTTATTTGCTGAGGATATTATCTTCACATCCATCCAATTTTAACTTTATACATTTCTTTGTGGAATCTGCTGCCGACAATGAAACACAGTTTTGCTTAAGATAGTGACGTTGTTCTGCGCATGCGCTTAGAGTGGCAGTCGCTAGGTGGGAAAATTCATTATTGGATCGTTTCGCTGCTACTCTGCAACATAAACATGCTTTTCAGACACAGTTTTTAACATTGCGGATCGGGAATCGGGACATACACACTCTTCAGTTATTCTTTAATCGCCGTAAGTTCTCAGTTTGTTCGCTTATTATTGTTATAACGAGCTAAATGCAAGAAATATGGTTCAACATTAACCACGTAGCCTGTCAAGCTAATGTTATGTAGCTATCCCATGCTTTATTTTGATGCTAATGTATTTACTTTAGTTCAAAATAGTCTAATTTAACTGGACATTACTACACAGAATAGACTAAATAAACTGTAAATAAATAGTGGACACACATTACCACAATATTTAAGCTGCGTAGGTAAGTGTATTGTGCTATTATTTGTGTACATGTATGTCTATTTATAAATTGAACTCTTATCTACTAAGATTCATAATAACTTTCCTAACATTTACCTTTAGTTTAAACAATGTCTTAGAAACCTGTTAAGTAGAGTACGCCATGTTAGTTCGTTCAATTTTGTCAGTTGTTTGTGTGTTCACTTTTTCAGTTGTGTGGTGGTTGTGTGTGTTCTTGAAAAAAACGATAACTGTCACAACTAGTCCACATCTGGACCCACCAGACCATAGTATTTAATTTCATTTGTACAGAAGCCTGGAATCACTCAACTGACGTTACCTCACATAAAGGCCGACTTCACCAGTTGGAATATGAAGGTGTCTTGAACTCTGAGATCCTATGTAGTATAAATGTGCAAAAAAAAAATTAAATCGGATCATCCTAGCCTGAGAAAAGGCAGAAAGAGTGTTTTATGGTCTCACTGTCTAACCCTACAGTTTCCTTCTTGTGACATCACAGTAAGGGTTAGGATTAACAGGACAGCTGGGCCAAGGGAAGACTGAGGGAAGAAAAACCTCATTCATTATATTATAATAGTGATTTTATAATGATAGAACGCCGGCTCCGTTAAGTATTCCTTTAAAGGGCGGGTGTCTGTTGAAGTTTAAAACTATTGGATCTGCCCAGTGCCACACACACTAACCGAACTATCCCTCACTGTATTTGTCTCTGCGATTCCTTAGCCCACCTAAACCATTACATCATGAAGATCGCGGTGGAGGGCTGTTGCCATGGCGAGCTGGATAAGATCTATGAGACCCTGGGTTACCTGGAGACCAAGGAGGGAGTGAAGGTTGACCTGCTGCTCTGCTGTGGAGACTTTCAGGCCGTCAGGAACGAGGGAGACATGAAGTGTATGGCTGTGCCCGCCAAGTACAGGACTATGCAGACGTTTTACAAGTAGGTTTAGTGTGTGTGTGTGTCGGGGTAGGGTGGGCGGGTGGGCGTGTGTGTGTGTGTGTGTGTGTGTGTGTGTGTGTGTGCGCGTGCGTTGTTTACTTGTTTTAGTTAAAAGAGGACATATTCTACTCATTTTCAGGCGATAGATAGATAGATAGATAGATAGATAGATGGATAGATGGATAGATAGATAGATAGATAGATAGATAGATAGATAGATAGATAGATAGATAGAGAGCAGAAGGAAGGAGTGAAGGTTGACCTGCTGCTCTGCTGTGGAGACTTTCAGGCCGTCAGGAACGAGGGAGACATGAAGTGTATGGCTGTGCCCGCTAAATACAGGACCATGCAGACCTTCTATATGTGTGTGTGTGTGTGTGTGTGTGTGTGTGTGTGTGTGTGTGTGTGTGTGTGTGTGTGGCAGACGTTTTACAAGTAGTCTGTTGTTAGTTTTTTTTATTGGATGGATAGATGGATGGATGGCTGGCCTTACACTTTTTATACATAGTGGGCGTCCTGGGGAAATGCACCTGTTGGAAGACCAAGAAGAAGAAGAAGTACTATAGAATAAATAACTAAATACATCTTCACCTCATCACTTGATATTGTAGGAAAGACTTGAGGCAGTGGTGGATGATGCCGTCTTTAGTAAGTATAGCTTCTTGTCCTTGAAGGCCACCGTAGCATTTTTTAAACGTGAATGCTGCTGTCGTTTGTTTCAGATACTATTCAGGAGAGAAAAAGGCTCCGGTTCTGACCATCTTCATAGGAGGAAACCACGAGGCTTCCAACCATCTACAGGAGCTTCCCTATGGAGGCTGGGTCGCCCCTAACATCTACTATCTGGGTAGGGACGTGTGTGTGTGTGTGTGTGTGTGTGTCTGTGTGTGTGTGTGTGTGTCTGTGTGTGTGTGTGTGTCTGTGTGTGTGTGTGTGTGTGTCTGTGTGTGTGTGTGTGTGTGTGTGTGTCTGTGTGTGTGTGTGTGTGTGTCTGTGTGTGTGTCTGTGTGTGTGTGTGTGTGTGTGTGTGTGTGTGTGTGTGTGTGTGTGTCCCTTTCCCTATAGAGGCTGGGTCGCCCCTAACATCTACTATCTGGGTAGGGACGTGTGTGTATATTATGTATTTTAAATATCACCCCTTATAGTATAGAGATTTGGTAGAATTTAAGACTGCACAACTGATTATTAAAGCAAAAAAAAAACACTGCCTAGAAACATACAATGTCTGTTAACAGATAGAGATGGGGGTTGTAACTATAAATGAAACAATATTATGCTTGGACCAGTCTTAACAGTAATACATACTGTATAAAGCAATTTGAAAAGATTTACTTGGAAAGTATACAAAGTAAAAAGAAAATATTTTTCTTAAAATTGTTTGCTTGTTCGAGTTAAATAAAGATTTACTTCTCTATCTGTGTATTCCCAGTCCTGACTTGACTATAATATATTTCCAGGTTATGCCGGAGTCGTTCGCTACAAAGGAGTTAGAATCGGTGGCTTATCTGGAATCTTCAAATCACATGACTACAGAAAGGGTGAGTTTATTTTTTTTATTTATTTTTTGTCACTGTCTAAATGGTAAAAGTTCTACACACTATAAACAGTACATTGACTAGATGCTTGTTCTTAAAGGTCACCATGAGTTCCCTCCGTACAACCCTGACACGCTCCGCAGTGTTTACCACGTCAGGAACATGGAGGTCTTCAGGCTCAAACAGGTAAAAGTCAGATTCACACGCTAACGAAAGATTGTCATCTATGAAAATGTCACTTTTCTAAATATTTCCCAAGTGCTGTCAAACAGTGCAAGGAATTTGTAACACATCTTTTCCAAACACCCTCCTTTGGATTTTTTTATTTTTACTTCCCCGTGTGACGTGACGGGTTGGAGGAGCGCCATTGTGATTTTTCAACCGCCGCGACAAAAATATAAACAGTTCTCAACTATTCCAACGGCTCCTAAGAGCGGGCGCATCCGTTCGACGAGCACGGAAGCGGCAGTCCTACGGATAGAGCGCTGCGCCTTCTCTCTGCCGGCTCGCCTCTCCATTGAGAATGCATTAGCAGGGACGACAAACGCCTCCCGTTTGAAACACTTATTTATCAATCCAAATGTCAATCAATCAATTTATTATTTAAAGTGCAAAATCACCATGGTACACGGTCCCAATACACTTTCCAATAAAAACAAGTGCAGTTAAAACAATCAAAACCACCAAAAAAAAAACAGTTAAGATGCATTTACAAAACATCAGTTAAAACACCAGAGAAAGGATAAAACAGTTAAGAAAATAAAAACCAATAAAAAATAAAAATATAAAACAATAGTAAAGACCAGGGGAAATGCTAAAAGATAGTTTAATCAAAGTATAGGGTAAAAAGGTGTGTTTTAAGACGTGATTTAAAAAGTGAGATGGAGGAGGTCATCATGTATATGTTTAAATGTTCATTCCCTCACAGATCCAGATGCCCATGGATATCTTCCTGAGCCACGACTGTCTATCTCTATCTGTCTATCTATCTATCTATCTATCTATCTATCTATCTATCTATCTATCTATCTATCTATCTATCTATCTATCTATCTATCTATCTATCTATCTATCTATCTATCTATATCTATCTATATCTGTCTGTCTGTCTGTCTGTCTGTCTGTCTGTCTGTCTGTCTGTCTGTCTGTCTGTCTGTCCGTCCGTCTCACTCACTCACTCACTCACTCACTCACTCACTCACTCACTCACTCACTCACTCACTCACTCACTCACTCAACATATATATATATATATTTCTTCCCTCCTAGATCCAGATGCCCATGGATATATTCCTGAGCCACGACTGGCCTCGG
>CASHTC010000418.1:46952-51952 GCA_949357725.1 Hyperoplus immaculatus
TTGTTTGTGTGTGTACGACTTTGGGAAATTATGTTTTTAAATGAATAAATGACAATTAGACAAAAAACTGTCGAGAGAATAAATAAATAAAATGTGGATTTTAAAATGTGTTTGGTTTCGCTTTTCTGAGGCACTTAAAGAGCCATGCACGGCTTTATTGAACCATGCACGGCTTTATTGAACCATGCACGGCTTTATTGAACCATGCACGGCTTTATTGAACCATGCACGGCTTTATTGAGCCATGCACGGCTTTATTGAACCATGCACGGCTTTATTGAGCCATGCACGGCTTTATTGAACCATGCACGGCTTTATTGAGCCATGCACGGCTTTATTGAGCCATGCACGGCTTTATTGAACCATGCACGGCTTTATTGAACCATGCACGGCTTTATTGAGCCATGCACGGCTTTATTGAGCCATGCACGGCTTTATTGAGCCATGCACGGCTTTATTGAGCCATGCACGGCTTTATTGAACCATGCACGGCTTTATTGAGCCATGCACGGCTTTATTGAGCCATGCACGGCTTTATTGAACCATGCACGGCTTTATTGAACCATGCACGGCTTTATTGAACCATGCACGGCTTTATTGAACCATGCACGGCTTTATTGAACCATGCACGGCTTTATTGAACCATGCACGGCTTTATTGAGCCATGCACGGCTTTATTGAACGCACACACACACACAGACCGAGAGACAGACAGACACAGACAGAGAGACAGAAACAGACACAAGGACAGACACCATGACACACACACACACAGACTGAGAGACACACACACAGACAGAGAGACAGACAGACACACACACACACACACACACACAGACCGAGAGACAGACACACACACACACAGACAGACTGAGACAGACAGACACACACACACACAGACAGACTGAGACAGACAGACACACACACTGAGACAGACACACACACAGACTGAGAGACAGACAGACACACACACAGACAGACAGACACACGTGCACACCCCGAGACACACACACACACAGAGTCAAGGTGCTGGATGAAAAATCAAGTCTTTTAATGGTCATTTCCATTGCACAGAACGCTGCACCTACTTGGGATCACTGAAGAATGAAGAAGTGAATGTCTCAATGTGTTTACTGAGTGGAGGGCTGCAAACCATTTCAGTTTCTAGTTGAGTACTTGTTGAAAATGCCAGAGTCTCATTTGAAATTAGTTCAACATTTAGTTTGACAGGAGTGTTATATACATGGATGTGAATCTGGGAAAATTAAAGGCTGTGATGTCACCGTAATATTTACAAAGTACGTTTTTTTTAACCCTATATTTCTCTTTCTGTGATGTCACGAGAAAGAGAAATATAGGGTTAAAAAAACACTCTTTCTGCCTTTTCTCAGGCTAGGATGAACCGATTTCAATTTTTTTTGCACATTTATACTACATAGGATCTCAGAATTCAATACACCTTCATATTCAAACCGGTGAAGTAGGCCTTTAAGCACTTTGAAAAAAAAATTTAAAAGTTCGGAAAACTAACATCTACTACAAGGCAACTTTCTTCACTAGATGTGTGAGTTGAGCCAACAACTATTAATTTCCTTCTTTTTTTCAAGGAAAACTGCCAGGACATTTGAGATAACTTATGAAATTATAATGGATAAAATCTTCAGTTCTACATACTAAGAATTTCAAAACAATAACAGTTGAGTCAACTAATTCTCTGCCATACAGAAAACAAACTTTCCTGCAACAAGTTTTGGAATTCTTAGTATGTTATCTCAACTAAAGATAATGAGTTGGCTCATATGTAGATAGTTTACCTTCAAACTTAAGAGTTTAAGTTTGAACCTCAAAAATCTAGTGAGAAAAAGAAAAGTTGCCTTGACGTTTTTTTTAATTTATACATTTTTCACATTGAAGAACAAAAGTATGTTTCCCTTTCAAATTAAACCAATTTAAACCTATTATATTATATTTTTTTTATTCAATTCATTCCAGTTTCACAAGTGTGCTCTGCTTAACTTAACCTACATTACAATCAAGACATTACCCTATACAGTGTATTCAATGAAGACCTTTTTACAGCCATACAAACAAACAACAAGCCAATACAGTGAGATTGGAGCCTTATCACAGAAGTTATTGGTTTATTGTACAAGCCAGTGTCAAGGAAATAGGTTTTACTTGCATTTTAACCTACGAAGCATTAAGTACACACTTAACAAAAGTCCCAAAACAATATTCACACGGGAAAAAAAAAATCGGAATAGGCACTTCTGTTCTGTTTTGATTTTTTTTTAATCTGTTTTTCATAAATTATTTTAATTTGTTTTCTTCAGCCAAGCTTTTAGACAGCAACCAAGCACACACACACGTACGCACGCACGCACGCACACGCACACACACACACACACACACGAGCATCATGTTAAGTTAAATTAATCAGTCAAACTATCATTTCATATAGTGGAGCAGCTAAGTGTTTATTCTCGTCAGAATCTTTCAGCTGATGATACGAGCGTGAACATTGACATGAGCATGAGTCTCCATGGGGTCACTGGACAAGAACATTGTCCCGAGACATTTGAAATTGTGGATTTGAAAATGTCTCATAGAAATGTAATGGGGGGGGGAGGGGGTGCGCCCTTAGCTCAGTTGGTAGAGCGTCCCCCCCCATGGGCCTTGGCCAGCAGCGGACCCGGGTTCGATTCCAGCCCGCGGTCGTTCTCTGCATGTCACTCCCCTCTCTGCCCCATTTCAACTCTGTCTCTACACTACCAATAAAGCATAAAAATGCCAAAAAAATATCT
Source organism: Hyperoplus immaculatus (assembly GCA_949357725.1). Taxonomy (NCBI): domain Eukaryota; kingdom Metazoa; phylum Chordata; class Actinopteri; order Uranoscopiformes; family Ammodytidae; genus Hyperoplus; species Hyperoplus immaculatus. The sequence continues at coordinate 49,757 of CASHTC010000418.1, forward strand.
TTAAAAAATAAATAAAGTAAATGTATCGGGGGATTTTTTTCATTTCATTGTCTCGGACAGTTTTCTTGTCCGGTGACCCATGGAGACTCATGCTCATGCCAATGTTTACGCTGGTATCACAGATTGAAAGATTGAGGCACTTATCTGCTCCACTAATGTCCACAAACAACATAAGGACAAAGGGAACATGAGGATAACATTGAACACAAAATGGGGCAGATTTGACTCCTATACAGTGCATGGTGACACGTTTACTACAAATGTCTTATTTCTCATAATAATGCCTTTTCATACTGTCCTTAAATAGTCCTTCTACAATGCCAGCTACCAAATATATACAGATGCATCAAATAAAATTAGAATATCATGGAAAAGTTCATTTATTTATGGAAAAAAATTAAACTTTTCAATAAAATATTCTATTTTTCTTAAGCCCAGTTCAGACCAAAGATTCGCGGGGGATAAATCGCAGCAGTGTGAACTGCTCGTTGCAGCGCGTTGCAAGGCGTCGCAGAAGATTCAACATGTCAAATGTTAGGTCCAGTTTTAGAACATCCAGGCCAGGGCGTTGTGAGCAGTTGCAGTTGCGTCTCTTTGCAAGGCGAATCTTTGGTCTGAACTGGGCTTTAGATGCACCCGGAAATGATCTGATGCCAATACATTCCTCCAAGCAGAGCGATAGACAGACGGCTACATGTCCTGCTATTACAATGGGCCTCAACACCTCGCTGTAAAAATTTGAATTAATTTATTTCAGAATAGGGGATAAGTGGGTCTTGAATTGTGTAGGCAAGAAGTAATGTAGGCTACTATGTATAGTTTTGTATGGTTGAGGGACATGTACCGTTTTACAGATGTGAAATTAGTTATAGCTAAAAGCAGTTTCCAGCTCAAACATAGCGATATTTAAAGTCATCTTATGTGACTGCAAACACGTCATATCCATCTATATTGTTGCTTGCGGTATTTTGATTTTTTTCCCCTTATGTGCACCTAAGCATTAGCCTGGCACCGCCCGCCTACCTACTTCTGCTCAATTTTCATTTCCCTTCAGTAGTCAGTCTGGGTCTGCGGTATATTCTTAGGTTTTCTGCGGCCAGATTTTTGCCGGTCCAATCAGCGAACAGAGGGAGTGGCTCAGAAGCCGGCGCATGACATACGTTACGACCAAACGTTATGCGATTGGTTGGCAGATCCAGAGTGGCACTGGGCAGATCCAATAGTTTTAAACTTCAAACAGACACCCGCCTTCAAGTGAGTTAATGTTTGTCAATTGAGCGATTCCAGACCTTCTGTACAAATGAAATGAAGTACGATGGTCTGGTTGGACCAGGCTACATAAGCAAGGCATTAAAAACACAGCATTGCACTTCGGCAACCTTTCAATTGACAAGTGAATTCTGGGTTGGACCAAATGTAGTTATTGAGAAATATACAGTTTAAAATCATCAATCTGGTCCAAATGAGGAATATCGGTAGTATAGTGGAGCGGCTAAGACATTATTCTCGTCAGAATCTTTCAGCTGATGATACAAGCGTGAACACTGGCATGAGCATGAGTCTCCATGGGGTCACTGGACAAGAAAATTGTCCGAGCGTCCCCCCCCCCCCCCCCCATGGGCCTCGGCCAGCAGCGGACCCGGGTTCGATTCCAGCCCGCGGTCGTTCTCTGCATGTCACTCCCCTCTCTGCCCCATTTCAACTCTGTCTCTCTGCACTATCAATAAAAGCATAAAAATGCCAAAAAAAAATATCTTATAAAAAAAAATAATAATAAATTGTCCGAGACATTTGAAATTGCGAATTTGAAAATGTCTCATAGAAATGTATTGATGGGTGGTTTTCATTAATTTGTCTCGGACAATTTTCTTGTCAAGTTGACCCAGGGAGACTCATGCCAATTGTCACGCTTGTATCACAGATTGACAGATTGTAGCACTACTTTGGGTAGTAGGGATAGATAGGGCTGCAAGACTAATCGCTAAAGTAGTGCTGCTCTAGTTTAACACTGTCCAAGGGTGCAATAGATATTTTTTATAGCACTTTTAAATTAGGATGCTCTCAACAGGCTAAGCTAAGTTTGTGCATTTTTTTTTTTACGCAATCCGGGCTGTGACTGAAAATGATGCAAGGCAGGCAGCAAAAGCGAAAAAAAAAAAATTCGCCCAAAAAAAGAATTAGTGCTAAATACTACTA
>CASHTC010000418.1:56952-66952 GCA_949357725.1 Hyperoplus immaculatus
GTATGAACTGTGCTATACAAATAAACTCCCCATACTTCCCTACTATTTAGTACGCCAGAAAAAGATTTAGGATGTCCCAATGCATGCACGTCAATTGCAGTATGCTGAAAATACCAAGATGCCACTCTCGTCTTTATTCTTGACATAATGAAAAATAAAATCTTCCTCATCTGATTTTTTCTCTCTCTCCTGTGGCCCCCAAACTCTTCTGTACTTTAGTAAATGTCTAATAATGATTCGGGCTTTTTATAAGGAAGGGTGGATGTTGTTGGCATGACACCAACCAAGGCATGGCAAGAAGTTTGCACTGCAGCTGCCTCCCATTGATAAAAACACAACATTTACCGGCTCGTTTGTGTCCATATATCTTCCCTGTATTCCACTAGATAACTTAAAATATCCTGTTTGAAATATAGCGGTATCCAGTCTCCATTATTATTATTATCCAATATCCCCGCAGTGAAATTTGACCCTATAACAGTGAGGGCTGCTGCGTCTCATTTAGACAACAATAGCCAATACTGCATATCCATCAATGCAGCAAACCAGGCATTTGAAAAACGCCAAATTGTGACTCGTAGGCTGTTTTATATACGGCTTTATCTCACTCATATCGTTAAGGTTACAATTATCTAACTGTTTATTGTTATCAGCTGTTATCGGCGTTGCTTGCTAACCGCTACAGACGGAACCAAATGTAATCAAACCCTATTATATCCATATTTTGAAGCGTTATTAAATAAACCATTAGTATATTTTGTAGCCCGATAACTTATGCTATTAAGTGGAAAGGATAACAGTGAAACATTTACCGTATCAATGTGTCGTTTCAGCAGCGAAAGCTATGACAAGCTTAACTGTTGACAATTTGGCTATCAGCTGGTTAAAATGTTAACGCTTCCTGTAAGAGTCGCGCATGCGCATTGTCACTGCAGAGGATGGAAGAACCCCATTCATATTTCTCTACGTAATTTTGTTTAGACTGATTTCGCTAAAATCTGCGGGCTTTTTCGCCAAAGAATATTTATATAGTTGCTTAAAATAACAGTTGTTAGTTATTGATAATGGATACTGGTCGTTATAAAGGCCCATTCAAGCTTATTTTAACCGTAATTTAATGTGATTTAAGTAATTGTGTTAATTTTTATATACTATCTATGAATTTAAGGTGAGACGATGCAGGTGAATAGGGTACTTACTTGCATTAAAACAACAATTTTTTAATATATATATATATATATATATATATATATATATATATATATATATATATATATATATTAATATATATAATTTTAACAACCTATTAGTGTCCAACCTTTTTACAGAATAGATTTGGATACATTTAAATTTGATAAATGAAAATATTCTACGTAGGCTACAAGTCTTAAACAGTCTTTTTAACACCAAAATAAACAACTGAATGTACATGTTGGACCTTTGATTTACACTAGTATTAAAAAAACATGTCATGGAAGATAAATAGACAAGATCTCAAAATAGACCGTTTTTTATGTTGTACCTTTTTTTGCAACTAGAATGTATTTAATGTAACCTAGATACTGTTCATCTTTATCTTATTCTACTGTATTTAATTATTATTATTATTATTATTATTATTATTATTATTATTATTATTATTATTATTATTATTATTATTATTATTATTATTATTATTATTATTGTTGTTGTTGTTGTTATTATTATTATTATTGCACCGTGGGTCAGAGACAAACGCCATTTTGCCTGTATATTTTAAGAATTGAAAATACAGTTTGACTTCACCTGACCTGATAATAATGTGAATATGGTTATGGTCCATGAATGCGATGTGGCTCCAGGCCGCGAGGGGGCGCTATGACCATGGACATATAAATATGTGAAGATACCGGAAGTGTTTTACCCACATGGAGCGGATGTTTTGAATTTTATTTTGCTCAGTGGATTTTGGACCAACTAGCTACAATCAATACTAGGAAAAACAGCCTAAAAACTCCTATTTATTCCTATTTATTTACACTTTATTAAACGGTATAACATGCCAACCACTAACAGAAAAAAGCGCGGGAAGGACACTGCTGTACGTAGCTTATATTCTTTATTAAATAATGGTAAATATGTATTGAAGAAATCAGTGGTGCAGTGTAACCAATGCTGCATATGATTTGCACTGCGAGTATTTACATTCCATGGCCTTTATATCTATATTTCTATGATACTTTATTAATTACATGTAGCATGGACCAACCCATATTGTTAAAAGCAGCTTGCTGTCACCTTTTTGCACCTAACAGCACAATGCTATTTACACACATCAATACATCAGTTATAATCAAATAACTGGGGTCAATTTTTGAATTTTTTGTGGGACCTTAGGCAAACTGAACTGGAACCGTCCACCGCTACACATTATTATTATTTACCAAATAAATAAATCAACATTTGAAGAAGATCTTATAACTTTTTCACTGGAAAAAAAAGTCATGTTCCTGTAATTTTTCTCCAAAGTTTTGCTACTGTAAAATTGGTGTTGAATTGTATTCTTAGTGGCATTAAGAAAGTCTTCAATTGAACTTGCTCTTAGCTGAAGGAAAAAGGAACCCTCCTGGCGAGGTGGTTTTGAATTTACAGTATATTTTAATAACGATTTTTTTTTTAAACGTTAGGGATCAAATTAAACCACACTTTTCCCAGTTATGTACAGTTATGATATCTATTTTTTTATTTTATTTATTTATTTATTTTATTATTATTATTATTATTATTTTTATTTTTTTTATTTTATTTTTTATTTTATTTTATTATTATTATTTTTTTATTTTTATTTATTTTTTTATTCCTTGCCCCAGGTCCAGGGAACCAATGATAGCAGTGCAGTGAGTAAAGTCTCCGCTGCGGCTCTCGGATACTTCCAGGACGATTTCCTCCGACACTTTGTCTGTAAAGAGTCCAGAAGAGCCCCACTCATCAACAGGTCAGTGGGGGGATGAATAATCTCAGCATTTTTTTTAAATGGATTTATTCAACCTTTATTTATACTTGAGGTATCAATTAAGGGGTGACCCTCATTTACAGACAGTATGAAAGTTATTTAAGACAGTTTGAATTGAGCTTCCTCTTTATTATTGGACCAGGATGTGTGGATGTCTTCTGTAAATGTGTACAATTCCAAAAACACTTTAAACAACCCATGTATATATATGAAAAAAAACACACACACAGAAACGTCTCCAGTCTGCTTTACTAGACAGGGTTTTTATTGAGACCTCATTCCAAAATCACAAAAATAGTCAAATAACTCTCAAATTTTTTCATATATTTTCTGTATTTTTGGGTACATTTTTCCCGTTTTTTGGGGAGGGGGTTAAAATCATTCAGTGAACCTCCTGAAGGATTGAACGGTAGGACTGACGGCCCCCCAGTCCCCCGGTTTGCGGTATTCTCCTTTCTCCAGGAAGTACTGACGACCGCGGTAGTTAGGATGCTCGTAAAACACCCACCAGCCTTCAAACACCTGGAATCAATCAGTCAATCAGTCAATCTATCCATCTATCTATCTATCTATCTATCTATCTATCTATCTATCTATCTATCTATCTATCTATCTATCTATCTATCTATCTATCTATCTATCTATCTATCAGTCAATCTATCCATCTATCTATCTGTCTGTCTGTCTGTCTGTCTGTCTGTCTGTCTGTCTGTCTGTCTGTCTGTCTATCTATCTATCTATCTATCTATCTATCTATCTATCTATCTATCTATCTATCTATCTATCTATCTATCTATCTATCTATCTATCAATCTATCTATCAATCTATCTATCTGTCTGTCTGTCTGTCTGTCTGTCTGTCTGTCTGTCTATCTATCTATCTATCTATCTATCAATCTATCTATCTATCTATCTATCAATCTATCTATCTATCTATCTATCTATCTATCTATCTATCTATCTATCTATCTATCTATCTATCTATCTATCTATCTATCTATCTATCTATCTATCTATCTGTCTATCAGTCTGTCTGTCTGTCTGTCTGTCTGTCTGTCTGTCTGTCTGTCTATCTATCTATCTATCTATCTATCAATCTATCTATCTATCTATCTATCAATCTATCTATCTATCTATCTATCTATCTATCTATCTATCTATCTATCTATCTATCTATCTATCTATCTATCTATCTATTTATCTGTCTGTCTGTCTGTCTGTCTGTCTGTCTGTCTGTCTGTCTGTCTGTCTGTCTGTCTATCTATCTATCTATCTATCTATCTATCTATCTATTTATCTGTCTGTCTGTCTGTCTGTCTATCTATCTATCTATCTATCTATCTATCTATCTATCTATCTATCTATCTATCTATCTATCTATCTATCTATCTATCTATCTATCTATCTATCTAACTACACGCACACAGACGCACACACACACACCCACCCACACACACCTACACACACACAGACGCACACACACACACCCACCCACACACACCTACACATACACACACACGTACGCACACACAACCACGCACATTAACACACACACACATTAACACACCTTGCAGGAGTTGACTTCTCTCCAGCGGAACTTTTCCAGCAGAGAGGGGCAGTCTTCCGTCGCCTCGTAGGCCTGGCCCCCGAAATCTGCCTTTTCATACAGCTGCATCTTATACAGGGCCCCGCTGGTCTGAAAAAAAAAAAGTATTGTTTAAATGTGTGTGTGTGGTGGGGGGGGGGGGGTGAGAGTGAGTGAGTGAGTGAGTGAGTGAGTGAGTGAGTGAGTGAGTGAGTGAGTGAGTGAGTGAGTGTGTGTGTGTGTGTATATCTTGTACAGGGTCCCGCTAGTCTGCAACGGGACAGGGGGTAAGTGATTAAAGACCTACTTCACCGGTGGGAATATGAAGGTGTATTGAACTCTGAGATCCTATGTAGTATAAATGTGCAATTTCTTTAGAAAACGGTTCATCCTAGCCTGAGAAAAGGCAGAAAGAGTGTTTTATGGTCTCACTGTCTAACCCTACATTTTCCCATGTGTGACATCATGCATGGGAAATGTAGGTTTCAGGACATCCATCTTTGTTTGCGTTCTGCTCCCTCACCCCATTCATGCTTTATAAATAGCACAACACGGGGCGCTCCGGTGGCGTAGTGGATAGAGTGCGTACCATATCGGCTCCGGCCTTCGTTGCAGTGGTCACGGGTTCAAATCCGACCCGTGGACCTTTACTGCAGGTCATCCCCCCCCCCCCTCTCTCTCTCTGTGTCTCCCCATTTCAACTCTGTACTGTCTAATAAAGCTTGAAAATGCCAAAACAAATTATAATAAATAAATAGCACAACACTTCCCACGTGCAGCCTGTACTAACTCGATTGATTTCTGCTTCAGAGTGGAGTATATAGCTTCAGGCTGTGGGTCATAACAACCGTATAAATGCACTGGAGCTGTATTGGCCTCTCTCCATTGACAAAGGCCTGCAGTCACTAGTATAGCATGAGCAGCATGCCCTCTGTGATGTGTCCATTAACTGCTTTTACTATCTGTGGCTTGTGTGTCAGTTCACATAGCTTTGTACTTGGTGTTCATAAACATTTAGGTTTATATTAAAAACGTCATATGCCTTTGTTTAAGCAGCTTCGAGGAACTTTTAAATATTTCTGAAACAGTCTAATTTTTCCTCTGATGATCATAAATTACATGTAACAGCAAACAAGACCATCAGTGCAAAGAAAGAAAGCTATTTTTTATATGGTTTTTCTTAATGCCTTAGTCATGGGTATACGCTCACCCGGGAACAACAGCTGGCGTGGTAAAAACACTACCGCTTTTGTCCAAAGGGGGGCGCTAGAATGAACACAAACTGAAAGTTCCTCAGAGCACCTTTAACACATACACACACTCACACACACGGCCCATCCCACACATCGTTATCACATGCAATTTTTTTCTGAACTCACAAAGTGTATCATCTTGCAGGAGCAGAGTCTGTCGTTGAGGCCCATCCAGCGTTGGTACTCTGGGTATTCCCCCCGTGTCAGGACGTACTGGTATCCCATGAAGTTGGGCCGTTCGTACACCACCCAGGCCCCGCTCTCCACCCGGATGCTGTTGCAGCGACTCAGGTAGGTGTGGAAGTCCGAGCAGTCACTGTCGCACTCGTACCGCCGACCCTGGAAGTTCTTGTCCTCGTAAAACACAATCTGGACACACACACACACACATACAGAGAGACACACACACACACACACACACACATACAGAGAGACACACACACACACACACATACAGAGAGACACACACACACACACACACATACAGAGAGACACACACACACACACACACACATACAGAGAGACACACACACACACACACACATACAGAGACACACACACACACACATACAGAGAGACACACACACACACACACACACATACAGAGAGACACACACACACACACACACACACATACAGAGAGACACACACACACACACACACACATACAGAGAGACACACACACACACACACACATACAGAGAGACACACACACACACACACACACATACAGAGAGACACACACACACACACACACACATACAGAGGCACACACACACACACACACACATACAGAGAGACACACACACACACACATACAGAGACACACACACACACATACAGAGAGACACACACACACACACACACACATACAGAGAGACACACACACACACACATACATAGAGACACACACATACAGAGAGACACACACACACACACACACACATACAGAGAGACACACACACACATACAGAGAGACACACACACACACACACACACACACACACACACACATACAGAGAGACACACACACACACACACACATACAGAGAGACACACACACACACACACATACAGAGAGACACACACACACACACACACACACATAGAGAGACACACACACACACACACATACAGAGAGACACACACACACACACACACACACACACATACAGAGAGACACACACACACACACACATACAGAGAGACACACACACACACACACACACACACACACACACATACAGAGAGACACACACACACACACACATACAGAGAGACACACACACACACACACATACACACACATACAGAGAGACACACACACACACATACAGAGAGACACACACACACACACACATACAGAGGCACACACACTCACACACACACACACAACTTAGTTAAGCTTCAATAAATATTGCATCTTTAAAGGTGAAGTGGGTAAATAAGGTGTTTTTAGTGGCATCTAGTGGTGACATTCTAGATTGCAGCCCTGCCTTGATACCGCTTAGCTTAGCATAAGTCCGTGTGGTTGCGCTCTATCATTTTTGCACTTTATGTCATTTTAGAACAGTATGTAATTTGATTGTGATGACACAAAGTGCAAAAAATATTGACTGACTGTCACTGATGGCAGGCTAATGCTCCCATTGACTACCAGTGTTCGAGCTAAGCTAACCTGGATGAGTGTCCTTTGCCCATTTCTTCTTGAGCAATGCGTGCACATTAAAGGAACAGTTTCTATTGCCTTGTCTAGAGCCGGAGATTGAGGCAACATAAAAAATAAATTTGAATTATTCCTTTAAAGTAGCTACGAGGAACTTTTAAATTTTTCTGAAACAGCCTCATTTTCCCTCTGAAGATCATGAATTACTTGTCACAGCAAACGAGACCATCAGTGCAAAGAATGCTATTTTCATATGGTTTTTCCCAATGCCTTCGTCATGGATACGCTCACCCAGTTGCCTTAAAGAATTTGAGTTTTCCTAACTTTGGAATTTGCCTGTAAACCAAACTAAATCCAACTCATACCAAAATATTCCCAATATATAACACAAATACAGCTTACTCCTTTCAATACCCACATGTTCACTCTTAACCTGTGTGTGTATGTGTGTGTGTCTCTGTCTGTCTGTCTGTCTGTGTGTGTGTGTGTGCTTGTGTGCATGCTTGTGTGCGTGCGTGTGTGTGTGTGTGTGCTTGTGTGCATGCTTGCGTGCATGCTTGCGTGCGTGCGTGTGTGTGTGTGTGTGTGTGTGTGTGTGTGTGTGTGTGTGTGTGTGTGTGTGTGTGTGTGTGTGTGTGTGTCTGTATCTTACCCTGCCCATGTTGGCTTGTGTTGTGTGTATAGCCCAGGTTAAGCTATAGTGATGGTTGGATGGTTGGTTTGTCCCCGTGAGGTCTCGATGGTGCTAAGGCCTTTACACCACTCCCTTTTATACCCGCACGTTTATAAACATCCCCATATTCACTCTTAACCTGTGTGTGTGTGTGTGTGTGTGTGTGTGTGTGTGTGTGTGTGTGTGTGTGTGTGTGTGTGTGTGTGTGTGTGTGTGTAAATAGGGGGGCAACAATCGCTTTGTCATGAAAATGAGATCCAAAAAATTGAGTCAGTGATTCTAGCGGCTATTCAGTTTTTCCAGAAAAGCGAGGAAGGATTACGGAATCATAATGGCACTGGGCAATGACCCCCCCCCCCCCCACACACACACACACACTTCTGTACCAACCACAGACAGACAGACAGTGCCCACATACACACACACACACACAGCCAACACACACAGAGAAAGACACACACACACACACACCGAGAGAAAGACACACACACACAGTGCCCACACCAACACACACACATACACACACACACACACCGAGAGAAAGACACACATACACACACACACACACACACACACAGAAACACATACAGAGAGAGAGAGACACACACACACACACACACACACACAAAGAAAGACACACATACACACACAGAGAAACACCTACAGAGAGAGACACACACACACGCACAGAGAGACACACGCACACACACACACACACGCACAGAGAGACACACACACACACACACACACACACAGTAACGCATGCCAGCTTTGCCCCCCACCTGCCAACTCATGACTTATTTCTGCCCTTTAGATGAATCTGGAAGGGCAATGCATTCTGGGAGGAAGTATTCACATCCCTTAGGAAATAACCTTAATCTAACTATGCATCATATTTATTTTCTTAAGCATGTAAAGTGTGTAACAGAGAAGAAAGTTAAAGGGACACTGTGTAACATTTTAAGTAATTTATTAGCTAAAATCAATATCCTCATTCATAAATATGTCCTCATTGGTGTAAAATCACCTCTGCCAATAATCTGAATTATCCTCCTGAGCGGAGAATTACAAATATTGATGTTACATTTTGTACATTGAGCGGGCAAGTCTAATGGAGGAATCCATGTTTTTGGAATGTCATCAGGTGCATTGTTCAGAATTTAGAATTGTTCTTGTCCTTGAAGGCCACTGTAGCTTCTGTTATTATTCTAAAGGGGTGGGGTTACCCAGGGAGTGTTGCATTCTAGAACTTTGTAGAACTTTCTTGATGATGTCACATTACACAGTGCACCTTTAAGCAAGAAAATGGAGTAAAAAGTGCAGAATGTAGGCTACACTGTAAAGTTGCATACATTGGTAATATAAAAGTAAAATTTAAGTAACTCAACATTGTGTGGTACACTACTTGGTTTTAGGGGCGACTGTGGCTCAGGTGGTAGAGCGGGTCGGCTGATGATCAAAGGGTTGGAGGTTCGATCCCCGCCCTGCCACCTGTGTCCTTGGGCAAGACACTTCACCCACCTTGCCTCGTGTGAATGTCGATAGTTAGCCTGCTATGTGTGTGTGAATGGTAACGTGGGAAAGGAAAACAGGTCTCCCTTGAAAAAGAGTCTTCGGTCTCAATGGGATTTACCTGTATAAATAAAGGTTAAAAAAAATAATAATTCCACCCCTTTGGCGACAGATTTGCATACCCCAAAATGTTACAAACAGTGCTTCTTGAAAGCATTATTTCAGTACATTATTATTTCACATTATGCCAAGTTTGGATTGCAGTGGACAATACATAATCAAAATAGCAAGAAAACTATGCAGGAGGAGACCGGGTTTT
>CASHTC010000418.1:71952-99452 GCA_949357725.1 Hyperoplus immaculatus
GGCTGATCCCAGACGTTTGGCACCACAGCGAGACCCACACTGGCCATGTGGTCCTCCAGAGAGGGGTAGAAGGTGTGGAACGGACCCAGGGTTATGTCACTGTTTCCGGGTAAGAGTAGCGGGCGCGTGGGGGTCAAGGCGTGGATGGTTACCCCCGACGAGGCTCCGATAGCAACCCGTCCGGCCACACACACCACACGCACGTTCTGACAGCTGTGTATGTGAACGCTGGTCTCCACGGGACCCAGGACCAACGTACTGTCACGACATTTATCCACGCTGACTGATCTGCAAGACAGGGAATGATAAGGCAAAGCAAGGCAAGTTTATTTCTATAGCACAAATCAGACACAAGGCCATTCAAAGTGCTTTACAGGGGGCATGAAATACATCAAGACTAAGATACATCAAGTAACCAACCCTTTAGAATAATAACAGAAGCTACAGTGGCCTTCAAGGACAAGAAAAATTCTAAATTTTAAACAATGCACCTGATGACATTCCAACTATGACACTTTCAAGATGGCGGCACTAGGACTTGGTCCAAAATATGCAGAAACATGGACATATATGAGACCCTTTCTAAGGGGGAAAAATAATAATAATAAAAAAAAAAAATCAGCTATTATGCACTAAATTAAATGTACTTAGGGATATTATAATTACTTTCTACAAAATCTGCTAGGAAATAAAGCCCAAAATTCTACACACTGCAGCTTTAAGTTTTTTTTAAATAATTTCACGAGACATTTTAATTTCAATATCGAACAAAATCTTAAATTTGAGAGAAAAAATTAAATTGAGAATTTTTTTTTTTTAAATGTTTACTAGAAACAAATATTTTCGAGGGTAAAATCTAATCGTGTTTACGTGACAAAAGTTCATATGTTGGAAGTGTGTGTGTGTGTGTATTAGTGTATAGTGAGTATGTGAGAGAGAGAGAGAGAGAGAGAGAGAGAGGGAGAGAGAGAGAGAGAGGGAGAGAGAGAGAGAGTGTGTGTGTGTGTCAACTTTTTGAAAACCTCAATTCTAAATGGACCAACACATTCAAACAATTCCAAAAAATCTGAGTGAGTGAGTGAGTGAGTGAGTGAGTGAGTGAGTGAGTGTGTGTGAATGTTGTGTGTGTGCATTCGTGCGTGCGTAAACTACAGTGTATTAAACCCCCCCCACACTTACCTCAGTGGTGAGAGCAGGTATATGAATGCGTTTGAACATCTGTGTATCTTGATGTTCGCCCCGTTGAGCTTGTCTGAGGTTTTGGCGAGAGTCTGTTTGAAGACCTGGGACATGAGAACCATCTTACTGCCCGCCGGAGCCATGTGGGTGTTACGCGCGATTTTGGCTCTTTTCATCGCCCCCTCCACTAGGAGATACAGACAGATATACAGAGAGGAAATAGACCAAGTTAAAGACATGTAGAATGAAGGTAGAGAAAGACGGATGGCTGTAATACCCTGCGTTTCAATCCACATACTTCCCTACTATATTTAGTATGCCAGAAAAAGATTTAGGATGTCCCAATACATGCACGTCAATTGTAGTATGCTGAAAATCCATAAATGCCCCATTAACTCCAGTAGCATTTGAGTATTCGACTTTATTCTTGGCATTTCTCGAAATAATGAAAAAAAAAAAAATCGTACATTCTTAAACCCTAAAAAACTCTTCTGTACTTTAGTATGTAGTGTAGTAAAAAGAAAGAGTATGTGATTCGGAACGCAGGGACAGTGTTAATTTCTATTTAGCATTATGTGGAGCTATGTGGGTGTTACGGGCGATTTTGGCTCTTTTCATCGCCCCCTCCACTAGGATATACATAGAAATATACAAGCAGAGAAAAGCAAATATTAAAATTTATGATTTTAAATAAAATAGTAATCTTAACTTACAGCTGACAGTGACTTTGTTTTGAATATACAGAGAAGACGGAGACGAGTTTAAAAAGCGTTATCGTATATAACAACGGTAACTTTGGCAGGATTTTTAGATTTAGAATTAGTTTTAAGACGAGAATGTTTAATAGCTTTTGTTAAATTTTAGTGGTTTTTATCCTTCATATTTTTAGTGGACAACTTAAACCATTTTAGTCCAGTTTCAGTCGCTGAAAAGTTTAAAAAATAATCGAAATACGATTATTTTGAATCAAGTTTTGATATTTGTAAATCATCAACATCATCATCATCAAATAGACTTAAAGGTGCAGTGTGTAATATGACATCATCAAGAAAGTTCTACAAAGTTCTAGAATGCAACACTCCCTGGGTAACCCCAACCCTTTAGAATAATAACAGAAGCTACAGTGGCCTTCAAGGAAAAGAACAATTCTAAATGTTAAACAATGCACCTGATGACATTCCAACTATGACACTTTCAACATGGCGGCACTAGGCCTTGGTCCAAAATATGCAGAAATATGGACATATATGAGACCCTTTCTAAGGGAAAAAAAATTATTCAAAACATTTTTTTCAGCTATTATGTACTAAATTAAATGTACTTATGGATATTATAATTACTTTCTACAAAATCTGCTAGGAAATAAAACCCAAAATTCTACACACTGCAGGTTTAAATAAAGTGCCAAGAAAATAATAAAATCTTTTTATTGCATTCACATATTGTTAGCCTACCTTGTTGGGCCCAGGCCAGCTTCTTGCCGGAGCGCAGACAGGCGGTGATGCCAAAGGGGTTGAGAGAGAGATTCTGCTGCAGACAGGACAGAAGCTGACGGAGAGAGAACGAGCGAGTCACGGAGCAGAACCCAGATTGAGTCTGCAGTGAAGCTTTGGTTAACAGTCTGTGGATCGGCTGCACCACTCGCCCGTGAGTCACTGAGCCTTCCAGCAGCAAACCCAGGCTACGCACGGCCTCTAGGGAGATCTGGGGTGAAATAAGGAGGAAAAATCAACTATAGCTCTGGAAAAAATGAAGAGACCACTCCAAATGTTCAGTGTCTCTCCTTTTACTATTTATAGGCATATGTTTGAGTAGAATGAACATTTTGGATTTATTCTATAAACTACTCTCAATATTTCTACCAAAAATTCCCCCCAAAATATCGTCATTAAAGAGCATTTCCATTAGGTTATGTAGAGATGAAGATTTAAGAAAAATCCAGACTGGTCTCTTAATTTTTTCCGCAGCTGTACAATGCATTATAATGATGTGAATATAATATAATGATTCTTTTAACTTTAATTTACAGTCTAAATTTGCCAAAATAACATATCTTCAACACATGCAATAACTCAATGCTTAAACCTGCAGTGTGTAGAATTTTGGGTTTTATTTCCTAGCAGATTTTGTAGAAAGTAATTATAATATCCATAAGTACATTTAATTTAGTGCATAATAGCTGAAAAAATGTTTTTGAATTATTATTTTTTCCCTTAGAAAGGGTCTCATATATGTCCATATTTCTGCATGTTTTAGACCAAGGCCTAGTGCCGCCATCTTGAAAGTGTCATAGTTGGAATGTCATCAGGTGCATTGTTTAAAATTTAGAATTGTTCTTGTCCTTGAAGGCCACTGTAGCTTCTGTTATTATTCGAAAGGGTTGGGGTTACCCAGGGAGCGTTGCATTCTAGAACTTTGTAGAACTTTCTTGATGATGTCATATAACACACTGCACCTTTAATGGAATAATATGGAATGAAAAAGGCATTGAATTTGATTTATAAGTGGAAGGAAATATATGCTTGTTGTCACAATGGAGATATGAATTAATAACCTGACAGTACAAATTCATGCACAGGTATTTAGATAATGACAATTTTGCATTTTTACCTGACAGTCTTTGGTTTTTAAAGAGAGACGCAAATTGTACGCACAATAAATTAGCTTTCGCCAAATGCTTTTTTATGTATTTTTTCAAGGTGCTTTCTATACAGTAATGCAGGAGATGTGTGCTGCTGACCTGACTATACAAATTCATGCACAAATACAGAGATATTGCCAGATGATCATATTAACCTGGCAGTCCCTGAGAGCCTGTCCCGAGGCAGAGAGCTGCCCAGGCTCCATCAGCAGCTCCAGAAGCTCACACAGATGCAGGTGAAGGAAGGACAGGTGAGCCTGGTCATCCCAGTTCTGAGAGGGAAGAAAAAAAATAACATTTAGGCAGTCTGTGGCTGTGTTGTAAAAGCTCTACTAACGTCCTCCCTCCTACATACTCAACATGTATACACTACATACTAAAAGCCCTACTAACGTCCTCCCTCCTACATACTCAACATGTATACACTACATACTAAAAGCCCTACTAACGTCCTCCCTCCTACATACTCAACATGTATATACTAAACTAAAAGCCCTACTAACATCCTCCCTCCTACATACTCAACATGTATATACTACATACTAAAAGCCCTACTAACGTCCTCCCTCTTACATACTCAACATGTATATACTACATACTAAAAGCCCTACTAACGTCCTCCCTCCTACATACTCAACATGTATATACTACATACTAAAAGCCCTACTAACGTCCTCCCTCCTACATACTCAACATGTATATACTAAACTAAAAGCCCTACTGACGTCCTCCCTCCTACATACTCAACATGTATATACTACATACTAAAAGCCCTACTAACGTCCTCCCTCCTACATACTCAACATGTATACACTACATACTAAAAGCCCTACTAACGTCCTCCCTCCTACATACTCAACATGTATATACTACATACTAAAAGCCCTACTAACGTCCTCCCTCCTACATACTCAACATGTATATACTACATACTAAAAGCCCTACTAACGTCCTCCCTCCTACATACTCAACATGTATATACTACATACTAAAAGCCCTACTAACGTCCTCCCTCCTACATACTCAACATGTATATACTACATACTAAAAGCCCTACTAACGTCCTCCCTCCTACATACTCAACATGTATATACTACATACTAAAAGCCCTACTAACGTCCTCCCTCCTACATACTCAACATGTATTTACTACATACTAAAAGCCCTACTGACGTCCTCCCTCCTACATACTCAACATGTATATAATACATACTAAAAGCCCTACTAACGTCCTCCCTCCTACATACTCAACATGTATATACTACATACTAAAAGCCCTACTGACATCCTCCCTCCTACATACTCAACATGTATACACTACATACTAAAAGCCCTACTAACTTCCTCCCTCCTACATACTCAACATGTATACACTACATACTAAAAGCCCTACTAACGTCCTCCCTCCTACATACTCAACATGTATATACTACATACTGTCTACTTAACCATTGATTGTGTATGCGAGGTTCGTCGGAACGTTTACACTGAAGTATACAGTGTTTTCGTTTGAAAAGACACAATGCATTGTGGGGCGGTTGAGTAGGAAAAGTAACCTGTCGATCCATACACAAAATCTTCCCGGAAGTAAGTACTCATCGGGCATTTCTCGCCTACACAAACACAACATACTCAAATTGTTGTCAAAATGAGTATGAGTAGGACGTTAGCAGGGCTTTTAGTATGAGTAGGACATAATCATTCTTAGCACTATTCAGAATATTGTCACTGAAGGATTTTTTTCATATGTTGTCTGATTTATGAGACATTTTCTGTAACTTGTTCTGTGAGCTGGTCTTGGCCTCCCTGTCAGACAGACAGACAGACAGACAGACAGACAGACAGACAGACAGACAGACACATGTTTTGTACCTTGTTCTGTGAGCTGGTCTTGGCCTCCCTGTCGGAGGGCGAGGGGGATCGTGTCCTGTGATTGGGCCATTCCTCTCCAATCAGAGACGTCCGTAGAGACACGCGGTTCAGCTGCTGGATGTACAGGAAGAGCAGGAACTGTAGGGTATCCACCGACAACTGGACAGGAAAGAGAGAACGTTAAGTTTAAGTTGTATTGTCTTTTAAAAGTAAATTTCTTGACTTTTATACAATTTGTCTGCCTGTTTTTGCTCAATGTTTCTTAAAGTACAATTCCTAATGTCTACTCTGGAGGTATTTTGTGCCCCTGTAAAGCACTGCAGCGTATCCATCAACAACTGAGGAGCAAACAGAGAAAGATTTTTTTGACGTTTCCTTTTTTCACAGCACAATGAAATAATTACAACAAAATACGGTACATATAAAAAAAATCCCCCCGATTGCCTCTAGCAATGTAGGTCAATATTTCCAGTCCAATACAGCTTGACAGCTCCTTAACCCACATTGACAGTGTTGGGAGGATCCATATTTCTCCAACAAAGCGCAATGGCGAAAAGAGAAAGTTAAGTTTAAGTTTATTATTCGTCCCTGACAACTGGAGAAGAAAGAGAGAACATTTTATTGTCTTTTGAATTTTATACAATTTGTATGCCTGTTTTTGCTCTATATTTTTTAAATCATCTCTGAAAAAACTTTTTAACGTCTAATCTTGAGGTATTTTTTTTAGTTTTTTCTGCTTTATTGATAGTGTAGAGACAGAGTTGAAATGGGGCAGAGAGGGGAGTGACATGCAGAGAACGACCGCGGGCTGGAATCGAACCCGGGTCTGCTGCTGGCCGAGGCCCATGGGGGGGGGACGCCCTACCAACTGAGCTAAGGGCGCCCCCAACTTGAGGTATTTTGATGCAGTTACCAACAAAACAATTTAGGCCTCCATCATTTACAACATATAAACAAATTCAACTGTGTGACTAAGTGACTTTCTCAGTCTCAGTTAACAGTCTGACGGCCTTAGGGAAGAAATGATGAAGTAAGAACAGACTTAGAAGAAACAATGGAGGGTGTATCAATGTATCAATGCAACAGTAACCTCCACCCGGGGCAAAACGCAACAATACAATAACCAGCACGCCCTTATAAAAGACTGGACGGATAGTGTTACATTCTCAGGTAACTGAAGCCACGTCATCTTTACCTTACGCTGCATAAACTCGCCAGTAGCATCAGACACACCAAAACACTCTATCCACTGTGCCACGAGCGACCCCATCCCTGTATTTTAACCAATTTAAACATACTATCTTAAAGCTGCAGTGTGTAGAATTTTGGGTTTTATTTCCTAGCAGATTTTGTAGAAAGTAATTATAATATCCATAAGTACATTTAATTTAGTGCATAATAGCTGAAATTTTTTTTTTTAATTATTATTTTTTCCCTTAGAAAGGGTCTCATATATGTCCATATTTCTGCATATTTTGGACCAAGGCCTAGTGCCGCCATCTTGAAAGTGTAATAGTTGGAATGTCCTCAGGTGCATTGTTTAAAATTTAGAATTGTTCTTGTCCTTGAAGGCCACTGTAGCTTCTGTTATTATTCTAAAGGGGTGGGGTTACCCAGGGATTCTAGAACTTTGTAGAACTTTCTTGATGATGTCATATTACACACTGCACCTTTAAATCTACCAAACTCTAACTGTAACTGTTTAAATTAGGCCGTATTGTACTTTTACCAATTTTATTTTATTTCCAGCCACTCTACAAATCTGTCTAAAATGTTTCACTTTACCAGCTTGTTGTGTATTTGATGTATTTGCATGGTGTATATATTGTGTATGTGTTGTTTTAGTTTCTCGACATCATTGTAAATGAGGGTCAGTCCTCAATGACATTTCTCTAGTATACACAAAGGTTAAATAAATAAATACATTTTTCTGTTGGTCGAGCTCAGTTTTGTTGGTGCACTGGGACAGACACTCAGCCCTCTGTCTGTACTGTGTCCAAGTGTCCCTGGGCAAGGCACTGAAATGCCTCCTGATAGTTAGCTTGCACCCTGCGCGGTAGCTGCTGCTGCTGCTATCGGTGTATGAATGTGTGGCTCCAGTTGTAAGTCGCTTTGGATAAAAGCGTCTGCTGAATGACATGTAATGTAGGGGGCCTATTTTGGCTAGCAACATACCAGTGATTTCAATGCTCAAGTTTTACAGGATTATTCTTTGAGGCCAATTTGAGTCTAAAAAGGTCTAAATAACACTTCACCCGCTTATATACAGTATTTGGTAACACTTTATAATAACTATCCGTTGTAACTCGTTAATAGATCATTAGTAAACTCTTAATTAATGATTATTAATGATGTGTTAAGTGTTTGTTAGCAGTTTGTTAAGGATTTATAACTATGGTAGATAGTTAATAGCTTAATAATTGAATCAGCTCATCTGGGAGGTAATCTGAGATTAACTGATCACGTCACGTTCAAGTCCATGGCATGCACAGTGTGTATTGAGTTTATTTAAAAATATTTGAAAATGGGGCTGCCCTCAGTTGCCCATGCACTGTGTATAGTCTATAGCCTATTTCAGCCTCGTCGGTATCTCGGATTACCTCCCAGATGAACTGATTCAATTATTAAGCTATTAACTATCTACCATTGTTATAAATCCTTAACAAACTGCTAACAAACACTTAACAAATCATTAATAATCATTAATTAAGAGTTTACTAATGATCTATTAACGAGTTACAACGGATAGTTATTATAAAGTGTTACCCAGTATTTCTTTACCTTGTTTCTCTGCTGGTCGAGCTCAGTTTTGCTGGTACACTGGGACAGACTCTCTGCCCGCTCCAGCCTGTCCCCAGGTTCATGTCCCAGCAGAATGTCAAAGGTCTCAAAGTAGAGCCACGCGTGTTCCTCTGGCAGCTGTGAGGAGGGAGGGACAGACAGACAGACAGACAGACAGACAGACAGACAGACAGACAGACAGACAGAAACACACAGACAGAGAGACAGACAGACAGACAGGCACACAGACAGACAGAGAGACAGACAGACAGAGAGACAGACAGAAACAGATAAACAGACAGACAGACACGCACACACACACACAAACACACCGACAGAGAGACAGACAGACACAGCCACAGAAACAGACAGACAGACACACACACACACACAGACAGACAGAAACACACACACACACGGCAAGGCAAGTTAGAAATAGAACATTTAAATGAAATAAAAATGACAGGTTCAAATGGAAACAGAAGAGACAGCAGACCTGCAGCTTCCCACAGGCGATGTGTCTCCACATGGGCCAGCCGATGGTCGGGAAGCAGCCGTCACGCGAACGCACGTAACCCGCCATCTTACGCAGGTAGTGCAGGCTCAGCTTAGAAGAGGGGGCCACCTGGGAAAAGATAATTAAATGTAGTTGTTTTAGCTTAATTATTATAATTAATTAATTAATTAATTATGATTATTGAAATGAAAGGGGGGGAAAGTAGCTTAGTGGGTAGGGTGGTCGACCCACAACTACAGGGTCGGTGGTTCGATCCCCCGTCTCCCGGCCACATGTCCAAGTGTCCCTGGGCAAAGAGACACTGAACCCTAAATGTCTCCTGATAGTTAGCCAGCACCCTGCGTGGTAGCTGCTGCTGCTATCGGTGTATGAATGTGTGCTCCAGTTGTAAGTCGCTTTGGATAAAAGCATCTGCTAAATTACATGGAATGAAAGGTGGAGTCAGTGATTCTGCAGAACGCTTGTTGTCAAAAACACTTTGTATATAATCAGTGAATATCTCCTCATGATCCGCTACCTGTCCGTTCTGTGCATTGAAAAGAAGTGTTAATACACAGCCTAGGCTCTGTATACGGGCATGTAAACATAGGGGCCCAGCGTAGCTACTAGCTAGCAACATACCAGTTTACAGAGCCTAGGCTGTGTTACTGTTAACACTGGATTTTTTTTTTCTTCCAGCTCACACAAGTGAATTTGACAGCAAGCATTCTCCAGAATCGCATGACTCCATCTTTAAATGTAGTTATTTTACCCTTTATATTAAACATTATTATATTAAATAGATGGAGTGTGTGTGTGTGTGTGGGGGGGGGGTGTATTCACCTGCAGTGCACCCAGTAAGAAGGGCTCCATACGCGGCCACACGCTCACACTCTCTGCCTCCATGTCTGAGGGGAAGTCCACAGAATAAATTATACATTCATTTTGACAGACAGACAGACAGACAGACAGACAGACAGACAGACAGACAGATAGATAGATAGATAGATAGATAGATAGATAGATAGATAGATAGATAGATAGATAGATAGATAGATAGATAGATTATTGATCGCATTTCTGCCTTTTGATGTAGACAATAGTTTCAATTCCTATATTTAGCACGCGATCATCTTGCTGCCATGCTCCCATGACAACCAGTCACAACCTGCCCATCGTCATCGTCATCATCTCACACACACACACACACACACACACACACACGCACACAATAAGGTTTGGCACGCTAACAATTAATCAAGCTAAAACCGGCTAATCCAGTCAGACAGCGAATTAAAGTACACAAAACACCCCTTTAATTGTGTCACGCGATACCGAAAAGCGTCTCGATTTATGTCGTAAATAGCGGACAGTTGTTTTTTAAGCTTCAGGTCAACTTCACTTGACACCAAAACTATTGCTAACTTAGCCACAGTTAGCTTCCAGTGCTAACCAACAGGTTCAATGAATAAAAAACGAGTATTTTTTCTTACTTTTTCAGCCGTTTTCGTGCTCCAATCGGCGGGTCCAGTCACACATAAGTTACGGTAAAGACGGGAGACATATCGCTGGCTTTATATCCAGTTAATTGTTGCTCATAAAGCGTGTGTTTGGCTAACTAACTATCTGACTGGCATACATCTGACTGCTGCCACTTCTTGCTTGCTTAGCTTGCTTCCTATTTGGCGCGCTCCACTTCACTGACATCTGTTGCGCGCAGCTCGCGGGGGCGCGCTTCACCGTGTGCACTGTATTTTTGGGGTTTCACTATGAGTTGTGCATGTATATACAGTTGGTGCTTATTATCTATTGCTATTTTCCTTTAAAAAAATCGTTTAGTGAAATTATATTGTGTTGGGTGATATTCGGATGTGTTAAACTAAACTAAATACCTTCATATCCTTTAACCAATTTAAACAAACTATCTTAAATCTGCCAAACTCTACCTGTAACTGTTTTAATTAGGCTATATTGTACTTTCACCCATTTCATTTTAATTGCTGCCACTCTTCACCACTGTGTAAATGTTTCAATTGTTTTTTTTTCTCTTCACCTGTTGTTGTGTATTTGATGTATTTGCGTTGAATATTGTTTATGTATTGTTGTTTTTCCTTTGAATTTGTTTTGAACTCGACGTCATTGTAAATGAGGGTCACCCCCTCAACTGGTCTCTCGAGGATAAATAAAAGTTAAATTAAATGAAAATGAAATGTTTTCTGATTTTTTGTGAACATGTTGATAGCCTATGCTTTGTGAAAAACAGTGTTGTGAAATGTTGTTTGGTTCTGTCATTTATATTGCAAATTAAGTTGCTTACTTTTTTATTTTATTTATTTTTTACTACAGGCTATTTCTAAATTCTGTCACACATGTATTTTTAAAAAAAAAAATTCTGTATGACATGTGCGAAGTTTTTCCACCTTTATTGTAGTTTCCTGCACAATTCTGTCAGTATCACGAATACAGTTATTGTGTCTAGTCTTATAGCGCATAGATACGTATACAGTATATAGTTCTATCATATATATCTATGTTATAGTACACTCCGAAACAGAGGGAGGCGGTAAAGCACTAAAAAAATTATCTGACTGTGAACCAACTACAAAAGGAAGTAGCGCTCGTTTTTCGTTTTCCGTTGGGTGACGCTGTAAGTGGGCGGGGTTAATGGATTCGCTTACATCCAGTGGGTGGGCTTCATTTCAGTGACAGCAGGAAGAAAATCTCCAGCCATTCAAAAAGCCAAAAGCCGGCTGTCCTTCTCACTAGCACTTCCTCGTTTAACCAAAACAACGAATTAGAATTATTATTAGAAATACTTGGACCTATGGCGGCCAAAGGGGTGAATGTATGCAATGTCTGTTTGCTGCTATTCTATGTTATTACGGCGGTGCTCGCGGGGTAAGTGTGTGTGTGTGTGTGTGTGTGTGTGTGAGAGTGTGAACGCTGCTGGTACACATGTTTCGCTCTGATTGGTCTAGCGCTGTACATGTGTGGTAGTTAGAGCTAAGCAAAAAATATGACACTTAGCTAAGTTGCTACATAGTATTTTCGCTGTGCTTACTTTCACATAGCTGTTAATTGTTTAGTAAATTGTGCTATGAGTGTCTTGCGTAACCTCTCTCTTTCTTTCTTTCTCTCCCTCTCTCTCTCCCTCTATCTCTTTCTCACAGGCGAGATTTCTATCAAATCTTAGGGGTGACAAAGGCTGCAACGATAAGGGACATCAAAAAAGCATACAGAAAACTAGCTTTGCAGCTTCACCCGGATAGAAACCAAGATGATCCGAAAGCTGCCGACAAATTTTCAGACTTGGGATCCGCTTATGAGGTCAGTTTTTCGGCTATTGTTGTCCACAAGACACCGGTAAAGCCTGGTGAACTCACTCTACCTTTTAAAAAAACATGATTTAATACCATAAATGTACAAAAATAGTGTAGAATGTGTGTGTGATTGTGTGCGGAAGAGCCCAAGGCGCTGACACTTACAACAAAAAAAAGTATTTTGTACGTACGCTGGCTATTTGGTTGTTGTTGGAAACTGTAGGCGCGCTCTGATTGGTCGGCTAGACCCGTGTGGCTGCTTCTCATTGGCTGGTGTGGCGTTCTAGAATACGTGACGTAGAAAAGTGGGCGTGGAGTCAGCAGATAGGATCATATAAGATGGGCAGGTGTTTCCTCATCGAATTTTCACAGTGAGACTGAAAATAAGTTATCAGGCAAATTTTATTTGTTTAACAAGGATTAGACAGAGTATTCAGTGTTAAAGCTGCAGTGTGTAGAATTTTGGGTTTTATTTCGTAGCAGATTTTGTAGAACGTAATTATAATATCCATAAGTACATTTAATTTAGTGCATACTAGCTGAAAAAAATGTTTTTAATTTATTTTTTTCCTTAGAAAGGGTATCATATATGTCCATATTTCTGAATATTTTGGAACAAGGCCTAGTGCCGCCATCTTGAAAGTGTCATAGTTGGAATGTCATCAGGTGCATTGTTTAACATTTAGAATTGTTCTTGTCCTTGAAGGCCACTGTAGCTTTTCGAAAGGGTTGGGGTTACCCAGGGAGTGTTGCATTCTAGAACTTTGTAGAACTTTCTTGATGATGTCATATTACACACTGCACCTTTAACAACATAATGTATTATGTTGTTAAAACTTAATGACTAGAATTGAGTAGGCTGCACAAACTAGAAAATAATGCCACATCATTTTTTTATTATTATTTTTTTTTATTAGTCTAAAAAACGTAATGAACTCTTTTGTTCCAACATATACGAGGACTTTGCGGTGGTCTGACAATGCACACAATAAACATTCAATAACTGGAATAAAGTAAGTCAAAGAATATGAATTCTAAAATGAACAATATCAAATTTTATTAAAAGAAAATATAAAAAAACAAACTTTTATATTCATGCAGAATGAGGTAAGAGAATGGTCTATAGTACAATATAGAATAGTACAACATTTTTATATTTTATGAGGAAATTTTCCTGATTTACTAACAGACTTTTACTTTATTAACCTGTTGTATTGGATTACATTGTATTGTATTGAAGTTATTGGCTCCAGACGCTGTTTGAATATAGCCTGGTGCTACCAGACCATCGTACTTCATTTAGCCTGGTGCTACCAGACCATCGTACTTCATTTAGCCTGGTCCTACCAGACCATCGTACTTCATTTAGCCTGGTCCTACCAGACCATCGTACTTCATTTAGCCTGGTCCTACCAGACCATCGTACTTCATTTAGCCTGGTGCTACCAGACCATCGTACTTCATTTAGCCTGGTCCTACCAGACCATCGTACTTCATTTAGCCTGGTGCTACCAGACCATCGTACTTCATTTAGCCTGGTCCTACCAGACCATCGTACTTCATTTAGCCTGGTGCTACCAGACCATCGTACTTCATTTAGCCTGGTGCTACCAGACCATCGTACTTCATTTAGCCTGGTGCTACCAGACCATTGTTCTTCATTTAGCCTGGTGCTACCAGACCATCGTACTTCATTTAGCCTGGTGCTACCAGACCATCGTACTTCATTTAGCCTGGTCCCACCAGACCATCGTACTTCATTTCATTTGTACAGAAAGTCTGGAACTGCCGAATTCACAAACTTTCACTCACTTGGAGGCGGGTGTCTGTTGAAGTTTTAAAACTATTGGATCTGCCCAGTGCCACTCTGGATCTGCAATAACCAATCGCGTAACGTTTGGTCGTGACGTATATGTCATGAGCCGGCTTCTGACTTCAACTGAAACTGGAGCGCGACTTCGACGTCATCGTTCTCAGCCACTCGCTCTGTTCGCTGATTGGACGGTTAAAAATCTGGACGAGCAGGAACAAATGAATGCACCGCAGCCCCAGACTAACTACTGAAGTGAAATGAAAATTGAGTGGAAGTAAGCGGGCGGGCGGAGCCAGGCTAGTTTGAATCGTCTATGACTAAAAACAAAGTAGAATGTGTTGGTTCTGTGGCTGACATCTTGTTTTATTTCCAGGTTCTCTCAGACGAGGAGAAGAGGAAGCAGTACGATCAGTACGGAGAAGACGGACTGAAGGAAGGACACCACGGATCTCACAATGACATATTCTCCAGGTGGGTGAGACGGACAGACAGGCAGGCAGGCAGACAGACAGACAGACAGACAGACAGGCAGGCAGACAGACACTCTCACTCACTCACTCACTCACTCACTCACTCACTCACTCACTCACTCACTCACTCACTCACTCACTCACTCGACACACACACAGGTGGGTTTCATTTACAGGGACACCACGGATCTCACAATGACATATTCTCCAGGTGGGTGAGACAGACAGACAGACACCACGGATCTCACAACGATATATTCTCCAGGTGGGTGAGACAGGCAGGCAGATAGACAGACAGACAGACAGACACACAAATAGACAGACGCACAGACAGACACAGACAAACACACAGACACTCTCTCTCCTCGCTCTCACTCTCACTCATTCAAATTCAAAAAGCTTTATTCTCTCGCTCACACACACTCGACACAGGTGGGTTTCATTTAAACAGGGGGGAAGGGCCTAGACAGGACAGACATGTAATGGGATACTGTATAGTGTTCTCCTAAGGCCATTTAAAGGGCCAGCACACCTGAAATACTGTGTGTGTGTGCGTGTGTGTGTGTGTGTGTGTGTGTGTGTGTGTGTGTGTGTGTGTGTGTGTGTGTGTGTGTGTGTGTGTGTGTGTGTGTGTGTGTGTGTGTGTGTGTGTGTGTGTGTGTGTGTGTGTGTGTGTGTGTTGCTCAAAGTATTACAAGTGTTTTTCAAAATTGTCCACATGCCTTACTGTGAAAAGTTTAATTGGAGCATTTTAATGGGATACTCTATACTGGTCCTAAATGACTAATCTAAGGGTGTCTTAAAGGTGCAGTGTGTAGAATTTTGGGTTTTATTTCCTAGCAGATTTTGTAGAAAGTCATTATAATATCCATAAGTACATTTAATTTAGTGCATAATAGCTGAAAGAAATGTTTTGAATTATTATTTTTTCCCCTTAGAAAGGGTCTCATATATGTCCATGTTTCTGCATATTTTGGACCAAGGCCTAGTGCCGCCATCTTGAAAGTGTCATAGTTGGAATGTCATCAGGTGCATTGTTTAAAATTTAGAATTGTTCTTGTCCTTGAAGGCCACTGTAGCTTCTGTTATTATTCTAAAGGGTTGGGGTTACCCAGGGAGCGTTGCATTCTAGAACTTTGTAGAACTTTCTTGATGATGTCATATTACACACTGCACCTTTAACACTGTTGTGTTACCATAGTAATTTATTTTTATTTGGGTTGGGAGAGTCATCTTTATCTCAAAACCTTACTAAATTAAAAATGGAAGAAAATGTAATTGAGTTATTCCCAAATGAAAATGAGCTAATTTCATATTTTAATCTTGGCTACGTATTGTGGGCTCATGTTTTTTGTATGGGTGGGATATATATCTATATTGGGCAACTGTGGCTCAGGTGGTAGAGCGGGTCGGCTGATGATCAAAGGGTTGGAGGTTCGATCCCCGCCCTGCCACCTGTGTCATGGTTGTTGTGTCCTTGGGCAAGACACTTCACCCACCTTGCCTCGTGTGAATGTCGATAGTTAGCCTGCTATCGGTGTGTGTGTGTGAATGGTAACGTGAGAAAGGAAAACAGGTCTCCCTTGAAAAAGAGTCTTCGGTCTCAATGGGATTTACCTGTAGAAATAAAGGTTAATAAAAAAAAAAGTGTTGTGTGCGTGTGTGTGTGTGTATATGTATGCTGGCTGCTGGATACCTAGGGATGGGATGAATAAAGTACATCATATCTTATTTCATCTTCCTACTACCTCTCTCTCTCTCTTCCTTTCTTCAGTTTCTTTGGAGACTTTGGCTTCATGTTCGGCGGTAACCGACAGCAACAGGACCGGAACATTCCCAGAGGAAATGACATCATCCTGGACCTGGAGGTCACGCTGGAAGAGGTGTATTCTGGGAACTTTGTGGAGGTGAGCACAGAAAACTAATATCCTTATAATAACTAATATCATTATTATCCCTTAACTAATATCCCTTAACTAAGGTGGGGACAGAATGCAAATATATCCTGCAGCCTTTGTAGCAGCCAAACATTCAATAATTACCAATAAAGTAAAAATATTTTTGTGTTTTAAAAAGAGTAATGTAATAAATTATAATACATTTAACACTTTATTGGTTCAGAAATTTGATTTTGTTATTGGCAAGTTACTTTCAACGGGGCGAGCGTGGCTCAGGTGGTAGAGCTGGTCGGCCAATGATCAAAGGGTTGGAGGTTCGATCCCCACCCTGCCACTTGTGTCATGGTTGTTGTGTCCTTGGGCAAGACACTTCACCCACCTTGCCTCGTGTGAATGTGTATGACTGCTGTATGTTTGAGGTGGTGGTCGGAGGGGCTGAATGGCAGCCACGCTTCCGTCAGTCTGCCCCAGGGCAGCTGTGGCTACTATCCTAGTTTACCACCACCGGTATGACTGTGTGTGAATGAATGGAAACTGGAACCCTGTAAAGCGCGTTGAGTACCTTGAAAAGCGCTATATCAATCCATTATTATTACTTCAAAAGACTTTATTTCATAAAAAAAAAAAAAAAAAATTATTATGCTATCGGCCGGTATTACGTACATTATTGGCTGCTACATCTTTCGCTCATTATTCATATTTTATGTTGTTAAACAAAGTGTGTGTGTGTGTGTGTGTGTGTGTGTGTGTGTGTGTGTGTGTGTGTGTGTGTGTGTGTGTGTGTGTGGAAATAAACCCGTCATTCTGCCCCCTGTGTGTCTCTCAGGTTGTGCGTAACAAGCCGATAGCTAAAGAAGCGCCTGGGAAGAGGAAGTGTAACTGCAGACAGGAGATGAGAACGACCCAGCTCGGCCCGGGACGCTTCCAGATGACCCAGGAGATGGTCTGTGACGAGTGTCCCAACGTCAAGTAAGACACTACACTATAGTGTGTGTGTGTGTGTCAAGTAAGACACTACACTATAGTGTGTGTGTGTGTGTGTGTGTCAAGTAAGACACTACACTATAGTGTGTGTGTGTGTGTCAAGTAAGACACTACACTATAGTGTGTGTGTGTGTGTCAAGTAAGACACTACACTATAGTGTGTGTGTGTGTGTGTGTGACAGAGGAGATGGTCTCTGACGAGTGAGTCAAAACAAAATCAAATCAGTTTTAGCTATGGCTGGCCCGAATTATTCGAATACTCGTTCGGAAAATTAGTATTCGGAGCGTCGTTTTTTTTTTTTTTTTTTTTTTTTTTTTTTTTTTCCAACATTTTTTTTGCAAGAAGCTAGTACTGCAATATAATGTCATCAAATAATTTTATATTTGGATATAAAAGTTAGTAATATTGTAGTAGTAGTATTGCTCATTTAGGAGGATATTACATCACTAAGTGTCATAGCGCATCCATTACTTCACCTCCGAGCGCGTAAACCTTCAACAAAATATGCAGATACTGTCAAAATCGGTTCCAGGGAGTATATAGGGATTATTATTTTTTATTTTGTTTTTAATGTTGTTTTTGATGGTGTGTTTTTCTGGAACGAATATTCGAATATTCGCTCGGAAAAACCAACGAATATTCGAAGCCTGAAAAATGGCATTCGGGCCAGCCCTAGTTTTAGCTAATTCCGTTTGACCATCAGTGCAAAGAATGCTATTTTGCTGTTGCATGTAATGTATGATCATCAGAGGAAAAATTAGACTGTTTCAGAAATATAAAAATATTTAAAAGTTCCTCGTAGCACCTTTTTTAAGTAACATCTCAGTCATTTTTAACCTTTTAAAAGTCCAGTTTTGGCATTTAGCAGACTTGAACCTAACATCAATCTTGTTTTCTTAACTCCAGGCTGGTAAATGAAGAGCGAACGTTGGAGGTGGAAATAGAACAAGGAGTGAGAGATGAAATGGAATATCCCTTCATCGGAGAAGGTAAATTTAAAGGAATACTTCAGCAATACGAAACCGGCGTTCTATCATTATAAAGTCGCTATTATAATATAATGAATGAGGTTTTTCTTCCCTCAGTCTTTCCTCAGTCTTCCCTTGGCCCAGCTGTCCTGTTAATCCTAACCCTACATTTTACCATGTGTGATGTCACGCATGGTAAAATGTAGGGTTAGACAGTGAGACCATAAAACACTCTTTCTGCCTTTTCTCAGGCTAGGATGAACAGATTTCTAAAAAATTTGCACGTTTATACTACATAGGATCTCAGAGTTCAATACACCTTCATATTCCCACTGGTGGAGTAGGTCTTTACTAAAAAATATATTTACGTTTATTTATATTCATCCCTGTTGGACATGTGCAATAATATCATCTTAAAAAATGCAGTTAGTAATATTATAATATATTTACATAATAATAAAATCTAAAAACACTGTTGACAAAAGGTTGAAGATTACTTAACTAATTTACCAGGCATATATTTGTATAGTTTTAAAGGTGCAGTGTATTTGGCGCCATTTAGTTATATCTAAAACATTGAATAAAATCATTCTATGTTATTATTTTTATAAACATTTTAAAGGTGCAGTCAGTGATTCTGGAGAACGCTTGTTGTCAAAATCACTTTGTCAAAATCAGTGAATATCTAATCAAGATCTGCTACCTGTCTGTTACTATGTGTGCGCTGCAAGAAAAAATCCAGTGTTAATACACAGCCTAGGCTCTGTAAACTGGTATGTAAACAAAGGGCCCACATTAGCTAGCAGCATGCCCGCTTACAGAGCCTAGGCTGTGTATTAACACTGGATTTATTTTCAGTGCACACACAGTACAGACAGGTAGCGGATCATGAGGAGATATTCACTGATTTTGACACAAAGTGATTTTGACAACAAGCGTTCTCCAGAATCACTGACTCCACCTTTAACTCCATAGCAACTGTTGCTAACGTCTTTATGTGTGACATCACAGGTGAACCTCACATCGACGGAGAACCGGGAGACCTACGATTCAGAATCAAAGTCTTGAAGTACGAAAACATTTGATTTTTTTTATTTCATCACAAAATACTTAATATTGTACTTTAGATGGATGGATAGATAGATAGATAGATAGATAGATAGATAGATAGATAGATAGATAGATAGATAGATAGATAGATAGATAGATAGATAGATAGATAGATAGATAGATAGATAGATAGATAGATGGATGGATAGATAGATAGATAGATAGATAGATAGATAGATGGATGGACTGATGGAAGGATAGATAGATAGATAGATAGATAGCTGGATGGACAGACAGACAGACAGACAGGCGATAACATAATATGGTTGTTCTTATTTCTTTGTAGACATCCTGTCTTTGAGCGCAGAGGAGACGACTTGTACACTAATGTAACTATCTCTCTGGCGGAGGCGCTGGTTGGGTTCGAGATGGATATTGTACATTTGGACGGACACAAGGTACAAACACTACGTTACTGTTTCAGAAATAAGCCTATTAAAAAAATTAAATTAAATACACAATTTTTTTCAGAAATTTTTGATTAAATATGCAATGCTTGGGGCGCCCTTAGCTCAGTTGGTAATGCATCCCCCCCCCATGGGCCCTTAGCTCAGTTGGTAGGGCATCCCCCCCCCATGGGCCCTTAGCTCAGTTGGTAGGGCGTCTCCCCCCATGGGCCTCGGCCAGCAGCGGACCCGGGTTCGATTCCAGCCCACGGTCGTTCTCTGCATGTCACTCCCCGCTCTGCCCCATTTCAACTCTGTCTCTACACTATCAATAAAAAAGCATAAAAATGCCAAAAAAAAATCTAAAAAAAAAAATTGAAAAATTGATTAAATATGCAATGCTTGAAACACGGTATTTTTAGCTGCAGTTTATCTCCTTAAAACAAAAATTATAATAATAATATTTTGATAATTGTTTAATATTTTTATTCCCCCTTTTTAAATTGAATGGGTTGCATCTGTATTTTCTTTACCAATAGGTTCATATAGTGCTTGAAAAAAATATTTATTTTTGCCTTCAGCGTTAAAAAAAAAATGTAAATCATATTTTATTTTGCCATTTAAATCAAATGTATTTTTTCTTTGCTGAGTTTAGTTGTTGTAAATGTACATGTTGGACCTTTTATTTATACTAGAATAAAGGAAGACAGGTGATGGAAGATAAATAGACAAGAAAATTAACCAGTGCTTGTGCTTGTGCTATTTGAATGTAATGGGTTGCATGATGCATCTGTATTTTCTCTACCCAATAGGTTCATACATTTTTTTTTTATAATATTTTTAATATTTTTTTGTTGCCATTTAAATCAAATGTATTTTATTTGCCCGACAGGTTCACATAGTGCGAGACAAGGTGACCAAACCCGGCTCCCGCATGTGGAAGAAAGGAGAAGGACTTCCAAACTTTGACAACATCAACATCAGAGGATCGCTCATCATCTCCTTCGACGTGGAGTTTCCTCAGACACAGCTGGACGATAACCAGAAAGAAGGTCAGACATTTATTTTATTCTATTCACATACTTTTTTTATCTTAATTTTTTTTTATTTACAGAGTACATTCATAACATTGTTAACTAGTTATTTCTTGTTGTTGGTTAAAATAGTACAAGTGAAACAATCCATACTGTTCGTAACCAGAAAAACTGTATTACTCCCGTTTCTGTTTTTTCTTCTAGAACAAATAATTCACACACTTTTTATCATGAAATTCACATTACATCACATCCACTGACAATTTTAAGATTGTTGCAGTGTGAATTGATTTGCTTTGTTTTATCTTAGTGCTATTTCATTTTGCTCCCTTTATGATGTAATAAGGTGGGGAAACGCGGCTTTACATTACCAACCGAACTAAGCGCCGAATGTATTTGTTTCTAAATGTCGGCAGTAGAATATTTTTTGAGGACATTGTCGGATCAAATAACCGATCATTTTAAATTGACATATTTTTGTTCGATATTCAACTGTTTATCTTTGTTGTTGCAGGTATTCGGGGGATTCTGAAGCAAAGCTCTGTACAGAAGGTTTACAATGGACTACAAGGATATTAACGCACACACACACACACACACACAGCCTGGACTGAGACACACACACACACACACACACACACACACACACACTGCCTGGCCCTGGGGGTATTTATTATTATTTTCAGATTGTTCTCAGGATATCTCGAATCCAATTTTTATTTCAACTTTTTAAATGTTTCTACACTTGGAACGGTTTGAAAACATTTTTATTTGGAATTGTATAAAAGGAAAATGGCTGCCGTGTATTTGATGTACTGTTGTCCATTCATGATAGTGAAATAAGGCCTTTGTTTTGGTTTTTGGTTATTTTAAAAAATCTAATTCAAATATTTTGAGTGAAATCTTACTATCTTTGTCTTTGTCTACTCACGGGACAGTTTGCTACAACCCCCAAACATCTGCCCAACCAAACGGAAGAGTGTAAGGGCCACGGGACAGAAAAAAAAACATACAGGAAGGAGGACATTTTTATTTTATTATGCACTATGAGAATTAAGTCTAAATTTTGAGGAAGAAACACGAAAATTCAATATTGAGATGAAAAAATACCAAGTCAACTCTTCTAGTCCATCAAATGTACTACGGGGGCTAGTCCACCCTAACCCTCTAACCCTAGTCCATCAAATGTACTACGGGGAAGTGACTGACAGCTATGCGAGGAGCTGAGCTATTTTAAAAGTCTGCATACTGACCACTACACCATGTTTATGAGCTAAGAGTGACTAACCTTTATTTATACAGGTAAATCCCATTGAGACCGGAGACTCTTTAGCAAGGGAGACCTGTTTTCCTTTCCCACGTTACCATTCACACACACACATTCATACACCGATAGCAGGCTAACTATCGACATTCACACGAGGCAAGGTGGGTGAAGTGTCTTGCCCAAGGACACAACAACTGTGACACAGGTGGCAGGGCGGGGATCGAACCGCCAACCCTTTGATCATCGGCCGACCCGCTCTACCACCTGAGCCACAGTCGCCCCAAGACTAAAGCTGATTCTGAAGTACAAGTTTCACCAAGTCATCCACACAAGGCATTTTGTTGAGGCAGTCAGTAATATGAACTTTTTGGTGTAGTCTTAAAAGGTAGAATTGTTTTTTTCTCGATGTTGAATTTCGTCTTTATTTTTCTCACAGCATAATAAAATTCAAACTTGTTTTCTTTCCCGTAGCCGTAATACTCTTCCGTAGAATATAAAAAGCTATTGATGAAGGACATTTTTCAACCTTTATACAAGAACCAGAATTCTCTCCATTTTGGGTCCTTTTTCATTTAAAGAAGCTACGAGGAACTTTTAAATATTTCTGAAACAGCCTCATTTTTCCTCTGATGATCAAACATTACAAGTAACAGCTAACGAGACCATCATTGCAAAGAATGCTATTTTTTATATAGTTTTTCTTAATGCCTTTGTCATGGGTAATACGCTCACCTAGAAACAACAGCTGGCGTAGTAAAAAACACTACCGCTTTTGTCCAAAGGGGGGCGCTAGAATGAACACAAAAGGAAAGTTCCTCGGAGCACCTTTAATTTGTTGTTTGATTTATGATTGTAAAAGCTTCACCTGTTGACTTATGACACAGTTTTCTCCTATGATCAAATCTCCCCAAATTTCTGTTCAATAATACTTTGTACATAAGGAAGAACCAAGCTCATCTGTTTGTGTTTCAGTTTTCCTAATATTACACACACGCACGCACACACACACACACACACACACACACACACACACACACACACACACGCACGCGCACACACACACACACACACACACACACACACACAGAACTACTGTGAAAATAATTGACATCTTATAATTAAACCTTGAAGTTTGTTATTTTTTATTTCGCACATCCTCCGGTTTTGAAGAAAGTTTTTCTCAACTCATATCTGACACTCTCCCTTTGAGGCCTTTGCACACCGGGCGCCTTTTATTCGTGCAATTCGTCGTGTGAATGTCGATAGTTAGCCTGCTGCTATCGGTGTATGAATGTGTGTGTGAATGGTAACGTGGGAAAGGAAAACAGGTCTCCCTTGCAAATGAGTCTTCGGTCTCAATGGGATTTACCTGTATAAATAAAGGTTAATAAAAATAAAATAAAAATAATTCCTGCGTTATTAATAATTACCGAGCGTATACAGAGTCAATAGAAGCTTCCACATCAGCGTCGTAATTTCGCTTTGTGAATTTGCGTCTTTTATTTTTTTTAGAACTGAGTTTGATTTTTCTAGGACGTCACTTCCGATAGTGAGACGCGAAAAAATTCACATTAAAAAAATATTCGCTTTTTTAGGGGGCGCCCTTAGCTCAGTTGGTAGGGCGTCCCCCCCCCCATGGGCCTCAGCCAGCAGCAGACCCGGGTTCGATTCCAGCCCGCGGTCGTTCTCTGCATGTCACTCCCCTCTCTGCCCCATTTCAACTCTGTCTCTACACTTTCAATAAAGCATAAAAATGCCAAGAAAATATCTTAATAAAAATAATTTTAAAAAATCGCTTTTTCATGCCGTGTCGCGCCCGGTGTGCAACTGCAACTGAGAGAGAGAGAGAGAGAGAGAGAGAGAGAGAGAGAGAGAGAGAGAGAGAGAGAGAGAGAGAGAGAGAGAGAGAGAGAGAGAGAGAGAGAGAGAGAGAGAGAGAGTGTTTGTTGTCAAAATCACTTTGTCAAAATCAGTGAACATCTCCTCATGATCTGCACTGAAAAAACCATCTGGTGTACAATCTAATGCACAGCCTAGGCTCTGTAAACCCTGTATGTAAACCAAACATGGGGTATGTAAGGTCCCACTGTAGCTAGCAATTTTGAGCTATGAGTTATTAATCTCGGAATTTCAAATCAGTCAATATCTTTCCAATTTAAAGCTGGGGTGATGTGATTTCTGATTGGTCAAAGTTAACATGAGTTGTACACTTTGACCAATCAGAGCGAGGCTCCGATTCTCTGTTCTTATTGGCTGTTGGGACTGTCCATTCACTTTGGCATGACTTTGTTGGTGTAGAGCGTGTCAGGGAGGGACCAAAGAGAACAAGTGGAGCGGTTGAGGTATTTGGATTCGAATCTCTATTCCCAACTGCTATTTTCTCCCCAAATCCTCCACCCCAGCTTTAACCACAGTCTAGTTTAGAATTCAAATTTGGACTTTTTTCTTGAAGTACATAATTTAAAAAAAAAATCCTCATGGGCACAATACTCTTACATAGACATTCAAAGGGAAACTTCAAAGGGACTTCAGACTAGTGAAATATCAGCCCCTCTTGAATACAGTTTGGTTTATAAAGTGAATTTTAGGCAACTTCCCCCTTCTCTCTCTCTGTTTTTTCTATCAGATTTGCAGCGCTGCCTTTTTGAAATATAATGATAAAGAGTGTCTCGGCCTTACATGTGATTCATTGGCAGTTTTCTAACTTGCCCTGCGTTCCGATCCCCATACTTCCCTACTATTCAGTATGCCTGGAAAAAGATTTAGGATGTCCCAATACATGCACGTCAATTGTAGTATGCTGAAAATACATAAATGCCCCACTAACTCCAATAGCATTTTGGAGTATTGGTCTTTATTTATTTATTTATTTTTTTAAGATTTCTTTTTGGCATTTTTATGCTTTATTGATAGTGTAGAGACAGAGTTGAAATGGGGCAGAGAGGGGAGTGACATGCAGAGGACGACCGCGGGCTGGAATCGAACCCCGGTCCGCTGCTGGCCGAGGCCCATGGGGGGGACGCCCTACCAACGGAGCTAAGGGCACCCCCTCTTTCGTCTTTATTCTTGACATTTCTCGACATAATGAAAGAAAAAATCTTCCTCATATGATTTTTTTTCTCTCTCCTGTCTGTGGCCCTAAAACCCTTCTGTACTTTAGTATGTAGTGTAGTAAAAAGACTAAAACTCTTCTGTACTTTAGTATGTAGTGTAGTAAAAAGAAAGAGTATGTGATTTGGAACGCAGGGATAGTTGTGTCCCAGGGTATAATGTGCTTTTGACTTGACAATATATCAATAAAGATTTCTACCAATTCTAATGAGGTGTCATACCCCAAAGTCACCAGCAGATGGCGTCAGAGTCTAGTTAAAGGACATTTGGGTTCATGTGGGCGCCCTTAGCTCAGTTGGTTGGGCGCCCCCCCCCCCCCCCCCCCCCCATGGGCCTCGGCCAGCAGCGGACCCGGGTTTCGATTCCAGCCCGCGGTCGTTCTCTGCATGTCACTCCCCTCTCTGCCCCATTTCAACTCTGTCTCTACACTATCAATAAAGCATAAAACTGCCAATAAATAAATAAAAAAATTAAAAAAAGGACATTAGGGTTCAATAGCCAATCTAACTGGATTCATGATTGTTTTATTTGTCATATATGCACAGGGAAAATACAAGAGCAGTTGTGGGCAATTAAATGTGTTAAAAACCTACTTCACCGGTGGGAATATGAAGGTGTATTGAACTCTGAGATCCTATGTAGTATAAATGTGCAGACATTTTAGAAATCGGTTCATCCTAGCCTGAGAAAAGGCAGAAAGATGGTCTCACTGTGTTGGAGCCATTTAGAGATTTGTGTTTAATATATTTTAAGTAAATACATTTTTAGTTTATGGCAAATTATGATTCATGAATTAAGTGTAGGAAATATTAATCATGTTTATTCATATGTATATCAACGCATTTTGTTCATGTGGTGATTGGTAATGTGTGTCACCTGGGGTGTCGTGCTCTACCTTATAGGGGAGGGACTTTGCTTTCATTCGGGTTGGAAGGCAGAGAGCAAACAGTTTTTTGACCACGCTCACGTTCACGCTCACGCTCGCACATTACTTCATATTATCTCACATTTTGAAGTATTTTTGTCTAGTAAGAACCCTGTCTTTTGGCCGCAAATCAGTGACATTGTTTTGAGTTTTTTATGTTTTTTTATTGGAAAGTCAACCGGAGTTTTGTTTAATAAATCACACTCAACATCAAATTAAACGATCTCCGTGCGTGCTTACAATAAGGACGTGTGTCAGACTTTCTCTGCCTGAAGGAACCAGAAGAGCAAACATAGGGTTTGCCGCTTCACACTGTCTTACCTTACATTTTACCTTGTGTGACATCACGCATGATGAAATATAGGGTTAGGATTAACAGGACATCTGGGCCAAGGAAAGACTGAGGGAAGAAAAACCTCATTCATTATATTATAATAGCGATTTTATAATGATAGAACGCCGGTTCCGTATGGGAGAAGTATTCCTTTAAGTTTCA
Source organism: Hyperoplus immaculatus (assembly GCA_949357725.1). Lineage (NCBI taxonomy): Eukaryota > Metazoa > Chordata > Actinopteri > Uranoscopiformes > Ammodytidae > Hyperoplus > Hyperoplus immaculatus. Next base: position 98,705 of record CASHTC010000418.1, read on the forward strand.
CGCTCCTTTAGATACAATAGGCTTATAATAAAAAAATAATAGTGAATGGATGCCTTCACACAAAGATGAATAATGTGAAGACCATACATGCTTTTTACAAGGTGAGTGATACAACGCAATGTATGTTGTTGAATGATGTTTTTAGGATGACGTATGAATGATTGGATCCCCGGCACCAGACAGGAGGGTGTTAGCAGTAAAAACTAGTGGTGGCTGCTATTACATCTACGGTGCCCACCATCTCTACCATTGTGTCCTTGAGCAAGACACTTAACTCCAAAACTGCTCCAGGGGCGCTGTACTATGGCTGACCCTGCGCTCTGACCCCCTCTGGAGTGTGTCTGTCTGTCTGTCTGTCTGTCTGTCTGTACTATGGCTGACCCTGCGCTCTGACCCCCTCTGGAGTGTATCTGTCTGTCTGTCTGTCTGTCTGTCTGTCTGTCTGTCTGTCTGTCTGTACTATGGCTGACCCTGCGCTCTGACCCCCCTCTGGAGTGTGGGAACTTGAGAGGGGAGATGAGGAAAGACAACTTCCAGTGTAACCATTGACTAACAAAGTAACTTAACTTAAAGTTGCCGAACATTTTGAATGTTGACGAAGTTTGTAAGATGGCATATGAATGAGTAGCGAAGGTTTGTAGTCATGTTAAACGTTAAAGGGACACTGTGTAACATTTTAAGTGATGTATTAGCTAAAATCAATATCCTCATTCATAAATATGTCCTCATTGGTGTAAAATCACCTCTG
>CASHTC010000418.1:109452-114452 GCA_949357725.1 Hyperoplus immaculatus
CAAACCGATCCAATGAGAGCTGAAGGTCACAGGCCGATGATGCCATCAGAACCACATCATCCGCAAACAGCAGAGATGAGATCTTCAGCCCACCAAACTGCAACCCCTCCCCACCACGACTACGCCTTGATATCCTGTCCATGAATATCACAAACAGGATTGGTGATAAAGCGCAGCCCTGACGGAGGCCAACCCCCACCGGAAACGGGTCTGACTTACTACCGAGAACCCGTACACAGCTCTCGCTTTGAGTGTACAGAGATTGGATGGCCCTCAGAAGAGACACCCTCACCCCATACTCCCGCAGCACCCCCCACAGTATCTCCCGGGGAACCCGGTCATAAGCCTTCTCCAGATCTACAAAACACATGTAGACTGGATGAGCAAACTCCCAAGCTCCCTCTAGGATCCTTGCGAGAGTGAAGAGCTGGTCCGTTGTTCCACGGCCAGGACGGAATCCGCATTGTTCCTCTTCAATCTGAGGTTCGACTATCGGCCGAACCCTCCTTTCCAGCACCTTGGAGTAGACTTTGCCGGGAAGGCTGAGAAGTGTGATACCCCGGTAGTTGGAACACACTCTCTGGTCCCCCTTTTTGAAAATAGGAACCACCACCCCGGTCTGCCACTCCTTCGGCACTGTACCCGACTTCCACGCAATGTTGAAGAGGCGTGTCATCCAAGACAGCCCCTCCACACCCATTGCTTTCAGCATTTCTGGACGGATCTCATCAACCCCCGGGGCTTTGCCACTGTGGAGTTGTTTGACTACCTCAGTGACTTCCACCAGGGAAATTGACGATGATCCCCCATCAGCCTCCAGCTCTGCCTCCAACATAGAGGGCGTGTTAGTCGGATTCAGGAGTTCCTCAAAGTGCTCTTTCCACCGACCGACTACCTCCTCAGTTGAGGTCAACAGCGTCCCATCCTTACTGTACACAGCTTAGATGGTTCCCCGCTTCCCCCTCCTGAGGTGCCGGACGGTCTTCCAGAAACACTTTGGTGCCGACCGAAAGTCCTTCTCCATGGTTTCTCCGAACTTCTCCCACACCCGCTGCTTTGCCTCGGTCACGGCAGAAGCTGCAGCCCTTCGGGCCTGTCGGTACCTTGCAACTGCCTCAGGAGTCCCCCGAGATAACATATCCCGGAAGCACTCCTTCTTCAGTCGGACGGCTTCCCTGACCACCGAGGTCCACCACGGCGTTCGAGGGTTACCGCCCCTTGAGGCACCTAAGACCTTGAGACCACAGCTGTCTGCCGCGGCTTCAGCAATGGAAGTTTTGAACATCGACCACTCGGGTTCAATGCCCCCAACCTCCACAGGGATGCTAGAAAAGCTCTGCAGGAGGTGCGAATTAAAGATCTCTTGAACAGGGGCCTCCGCCAGACGTTCCCAGTTCACCCGCACTACCCGTTTGGGCTTACCAGGTCTGTCCAGAGTCTTCCCCCACCCTTTGACCCAACTCACAACCAGATGGTGATCAGTTGACAGCTCCGCCCCTCTCTTCACCCGAGTGTCCGAAACATGCGGCCTCAGATCAGATGATACGATCACGAAATCGATCATCGATCTTCGGCCTAGGGTGCTCTGGTACCATGTACACTTATGAGCATCCTTATGTTCGAACATGGTGTTAGTTATAGACAAACCATGACCAGCACAGAAGTCTAACAACAAACGACCACTCGGGTTCAGATCGGGGAGGCCGTTCCTCCCAATCACGCCTTTCCAGGTGTCTCCATCATTGCCCACGTGCGCGTTAAAGTCTCCCAGCAGAACTATGGAGTCCCCTACCGGAGCCCCATGCAGGACTCCGTTCAGGGTCTCCAAGAAGGCCGAATACTCCGAACTGCTGTTCGGTGCGTACGCACAAACAACAGTCAGAGTCTTCCCCCCCACAACCCGGAGGCGTAGGGAGGCGACCCTCTCGTCCACCGGGGTAAACTCTAACGTAGTAGCGCCCAGCCGGGGGCTCGTGAGTATCCCCACACCGGCCCGGCGCCTCACACCTTGGGCAACTCCAGAGAAGAATAGAGTCCAACCCCTGTCCAGAAGTACGGTTCCAGAGCCAAGACTGTGCGTGGAGGTAAGCCCCACCAGGTCTAATTGGTAGCGCTCCACCTCCCGCACCAGTTCCAGCTCCTTCCCCCACAGCGAGGTGACGTTCCACGTCCCCAAAGCCAGCCTCTGCCGCCCGGGTCTGGTCCGTTGTGGTCCCCGCCCTTCACTGCCACCCTTTAGGCAGCGCACCCGACCCCAGCGGTTCCTCCGACGAGTGGTGGGCCCATCGGTCATAGAGGGGGTTGGTGCCACGTAGCTTCTTCGGGCTGTGCCCGGCCGGGCCCCGTGGCAGACCCGGCCACCAGACGCTCGCAGGCGGGCCCCCTTTCTGGGCCTGGCTCCAGACGGGGGCCCCGGGCTTCCTCCGGGCAGGGTCTCTCCTCCTCTTTGGTGATTTTCCATAGGGTCTTTTTGAACCATTCTTAGTCGGGCCCCTCACCTGAGACCACTTTGCCTTGGGAGACCCTACCAGGAGCACTAGGCTCCGGACAACACAGCTCCCAGGTTCACAGGGGCACACAAACCTCTCCACCACGGTAAGGTGATGGTTCCCGGAGAGGTGAATTTTCAACTTATTTAAATTGTTCTTAAGAGTCATACCTACGAGACAAACTTCTAGACCTGCATTCAACACTTCCTCTCATTCCCTTTCCCTGTAACCTTAAAGCTGCAGTGCGTAGAATTGGTTGGCATTCTGCAGAATAGACTTGGTAGAAATACAATATAATATACTGTAAGTATTTTTACAATGAGTGTATTGCTGTTTTTTTTAATGACCTTAGAATGAGTCTTTTATATCTACATAGGAGCGGGGCGCTGAGGCCGCCATGTTGCACCGCCATGTTTCTACAGTAGCATAGAACGGACAAACTTCACTTAACGGCCTTACACGTTTTTATATATAGTGGGCGTCCTGGGGAAATGCACCTGTTGGAAGACCAAGAAGAAGAAGAAGTACTATATAATAAATAACTAAATACATCTTCACCTCATCACTTGATATTGTGGAAAGACTTGAGGCAGTGGTGGATGATGCCATCTTTAGTAACTAGCAGCTTCTTGTCCTTGAAGGCCACCGTAGCTTCTGTATATTCCTCCAAGCAGTTAGCAAGGGAGCGTTGACATCTAGAATGTCACCACTAGATGATGCCACCAGGGGCGGATCTAGAAAAATATTCATGGGGTGGCAAGAGGGTGGCAGGAGATTTTAAGGGGTGGCAACCTGTGGCGGATGTATACAGTATGTCGATTTAATTAAAGCCATATAAATAAATATTTACTTGGGAAAGCCCCCACATTTAGATATGTTGACTAAATAACATAATACTTAATGTATTGTAGCACGAGTGAAGCCTTACATTTAAACATAAAAGGTGTCAGACAAAATGTTAAAGATTATTATTACTGGGGGCGCCTTTAGCTCAGTTGGTAAGGCGTCCCCCTCCCGGGCTGGGCCCAGCAGCAGACCCGGGTTCGATTCCCACCCGCGGTCGTTCTCTGCATGTCACTCCCCTCTCTGCCCCATTTCATCTCTGTCTCTCTGCACTATCAATAAAGCATAAAAATGCCCAAAAAATATCTTAAAAAAAAAAAAAGATTATTATTACTGAATAATTACTGCATTACCTGCCTCACAACAAACACCTGCACTAATACACCAGCATGGGGCTCAAAATCTATGCAAATAGGGCTGCAATAAGTACTTAGTTAACAGTGAGTCTTTGGTATTTGTCTGTGTTAATATGAGATACTCCCATCAGATGTCAATCATCAGTCTAACTTGAGTTTAAATATCAAGTTATTCAAATACTGTAGTAATTTACATACAATACAGATAAAATCATTCATATAAATATTGTGTGGCATGTTCCTATGTTTGGTCACAAACAGTGACCTGTTAAACACACTGTAAATGGGAAGAGGTTCAGTAATGTCCAACACAGAAATAGGCCTACTGGTTATTATGAGCAATTGATAAGCATGACCTAAGACTTTAATTTAAAATAGTGTGATAAGAATTAGGAAGTATCCTTATACAAAGGCCTATAGATACAATTAAACAAAATAATTGATGAATTTCAAGGGTGTAGGTTATGATTAAACCTTGGTTTAGGATACTTTTTAAATGGGGGATCTGGGGGTGACCCCCCAGAAATTTTTGAGCATTCATCACTTCATTTCCTGCATTCTGGTGAATTTGTTTGCATCAAGTTTATGTAAAGTAATTGACAACATTTAGAATAGAATAAAATAAAATGCAGTAATATCATGCATTCTGTATTGCTTTCAAATATTGATTCTCCTCTATTGTTAAAAAAAAATTGGTTTAGATAGTAAAACAATAAGAAGTGATTATTCACGTCTATCATTGAGAATGTAGTGGCTGGGTGGTATTTTACTATAGCCTGCAATCTTCAAATATTCAAAAATAACAAAGTGCAAAATGAGGTTTTAATCCTCATGTACTTCCTTTAAGCTACTAGTGACTAAGTGTGCAGTGGACAAAGGGAGGAAGAGATTGCTTTATTTTATAATTTAGCTTTTTGATTTGAGAGTGATCCTCGTTGACTTTAGACTGACTCCCGCTGTCTGCTCCGTGAGGCTCGAGCCCTTCAGCTGAGCGAACAACTGTCCAACACGGAGATGAAAAACGAAACTTAACTATCCTGTCCTGTCTGGGCTGACTTAAGGTGGAGCAACCAAATATAAATGAATAAATATTGTACTAAACTGTAACACAAGTAATGAGTTGGAATTTGGATCAGTAGCCTACAGCAGTGCACAATCGTCGCTCATGTGAACGTTATTGTAGTTTTTCCGAAGCATTCACGAGTTCCTAACACTTGTCACAACACAGCAGCATAATAACTTTATAGGAAAACTACCACTACATTAGCCCTGCTCTTTTCTCATTATTGTCATTTCTTCATAGATAGACAGT
>CASHTC010000418.1:124452-126952 GCA_949357725.1 Hyperoplus immaculatus
ACATTTCAAGACACTCACACTTAACACTCAACTGGATCGAATTTGATTTTTCATTTATCTCGAAATAATTTAACATTATTTCAGAAGGATCGAAAAAGAATACAGAGATAATAACACAGACATAGACATAGACACGATAGATCACACATAGAGACATCAGACACATAGGTTGAATTATAGCCAAAAACTGTCCAAAAAAAAGGATAATTTCGAAGAAAGACAAAAACTTACTTATAACCATATATACCAAATAGCCAAGAAAGAAAAATCCCACTAACATAGATAAGACATCAAAATATAGCGAAATATATCGAATAACCCCCAAAAAAGAGGATAACTTCCAGGAAAAACTTACTTTTACAACAGTACACATAGCCATACACTGATATTCATTACATTTAGATTATATTACATTATTTTTATTACATATTCCGTTGAGAAAACTGAAAAATGGCCGAGGGGAATAGAGCAAGCGGGGCATTTAACCCATCAGGGGCCATCAGAAGCTGGGCCGAAATGGTTGATGCTGAAATGGGACCTCCCGAAGGAAATTGGAGGGAGGTCTGCAATACAGGTTCAATGGAAGAAGGCAAGAGCAGAGAGGAAAGCTTTGATACAAGAGGCCCAAAAAGAACCAGAAAGAATGAGAAGGACCAGGATATCCCCTCCACTTCCAACACCACTACCCAGGCTCAAGTCTTCAGATTTGGGGCTCCTATTCAAGAGCTAGCGCTTACTGGGGACATCCTACCACACAAGGGGGATGTCCTGAATCAAGAGATAGATGCAAGCCAAGAGAAGGACGCTGGTGTAAGCGTGGAGGTAAGTTTTGAGGTGTCAAGTGATTTTTTAGGCCAAGAATCCAAAAGGAACCTGGACCTCAGTAGAAGGTTAGAAACAGTAAACTCAAAACTGAGAGAGGAAATTCGAAAGCGGATTTCAGCGGAAGAGGAAAGCTGCCAAGACAAATCCAAGGTTCAGGTGGTGTGCAGACGTCTAAAGGAGGAGCATACGTTGAGGTTGAAGTTAGAAAGGGACGTACAAGGGCTTAAGAAGGTCCTGGCAACTCCACCAACTACCACCACTGTTCCTGAAAGTGCGGCGCCCGAAACTCGCCAGAAAAGAGAGATGGATAAAGTTAAACAGCGGCTCGCGGAGGTAGAGAAAGCGAATAAAAAGCTACGAGGGGAGAACCAAGCCCTCGTTGTGAAGATGGACGCGATAACTGTCCACCAGCAAAGCGTCTTCACACGCGTTCTAAAGCAACATCGCGATTACAAGACAACGATTCAGGAACTGGAGGAGACAGTGGACAAGCTGAAATGTCAAATGTCTCAGCAAAAAGCCGCAAAAAAAGCCGCAGAAGAAGAGTCAAAAAATGTGATGGAAAACAATGCTGGGGTTCTGGAAACGGTCGCAGATGTTCCAAAGGAGGTGATGGGACCAGTTCAGGAGGCCGGGAAGCAAGAACCGAAATCAGAATCAAAATATGAATCTTTTATTGTGCCCTTGGAAGAAGACGCCCCAAAACCAGAGCAAGGGGATGTCCAAGAGCGGCCACAGAGACGGTCCGAAAAGCCAGCGCAAGACGTCCCTCCGAAAGAGCTCCAGAAGCGTCCAGAAGAGGCCAACAAAATGCCACCTGGAGAGGCTGTGAATCAAGAGGGTTTTATCTTGCCAGTGGACGTCCGGGAAGCAGCTGAAGAGGTTGAGGAGGCCACACAAGAGCCTGAAGAACCAGCCAAGGAGGTTCAGGCAGAAAAGACCAACGATGATGCCCAAAAACAAGCACCAAAATGGGCCGAAGAGCTTATCAAGGACGCCCAGGTTCCGACAGAAAAGCCCCACACACCGAATGAAGTAGTCCTCTGCGTTATGGACTGTAATGAACTAGAGAAGGAGGCACAGGAGCCAATTCAGAAGGTCCCAGAGCAGCAACCGAAAGATGCCCTGAAACAAACACCACGAGGGGAGGTCCTAGGGCAACTGAAAGAGGCAGAAAAGCCCAAAGAATATGCCCAAAAGCAAACACCAACATGGGCCGAAGAGCTGGAGTCTGATGCTCCGGAGAAGGACGTAGAGCAAGTAGAGAAGGCCCAGGAAGAGCCATCGAAGGCCGAAGATTTGGTTCTTCAAGAGTCCCAAAAAACACCAGTGAAAGAGGCTCGGGGGGCATCAGAAAAGGGACAAGAAGGACCATCACAAGAAGATGGAAAGCCACTTAAGGAGATCATTCAGCATCACGGGAAGGTTGAACAGCTTCTAGAAGAGCCACACACACCATCACCATCAGAAAAGGGAGAAGAGAGACCACCACAAGACGCTGGACTTAAAACACTTAAAAATGTCACCCAGGATCCAGCAAATGTCGGTCAGATTGTAGAAGAGGCACAAACGCCCACGCAAGAGCCACTAAAGCCTGGACAAGAGGGAGAGAGAGGGAGGGACAGAGAGGGAGAGAGAGGGGTGGACAGAGAGGGAGAGAGAGGGAGGGAGAGAG
>CASHTC010000418.1:134452-136952 GCA_949357725.1 Hyperoplus immaculatus
TCACCAAATTAGCAGTAATTAGGGGTTGTGTGTGTGTGTATATGTGTGTGTGTGTGTGTGTGTATTATAGCTCTGTCTAAACCAACCATGTCCCAGGCAGGTTGTAATTAAAAATGAAATGTAATCACGTTGCATGTTTTTAACAGGGCTGCAGACTCTTTATTTCAACGTCTGATAGTTGGAGACAAAACAGAGTGGAGAGCTAACTATCTAAGGGAGGAGGGGAGAGGGGGGGGGGGGTGTTGCAAGTTTAGGCTGTTGCTCAACTTACATATTAAAAGCCTACTTCACCGGTGAGAATATGAAGGTGTATTGAACTCTGAGATCCTATGTAGTATAAATGTGCAAACATTTAAGAAATCGGCTCATCCTAGCCTGAGAAAAGGCAGAAAGAGTGTTTTATGGTCTCACTGTCTAACCCTACATTTTCCCGTGCGTGACATCACACATGGTAAAATGTAGGGTTAGGACTAAAGGCCAGGACACACCGGCCCGATAATCGCCATCGTAGAGTCGGGAGGGGGCGGGAGGGGGCGGGGACACGAATGTGTTTGGTGTGTGCCGTGAAATCGGTCGTCGTAGATGTCGTCGGGCTTCTTTTGAGCCGATTGAACATGTTCAATCGGCGGCGGGCAGTCTTTCAGTTGGAGCAATTTCATTGGTGGAGGCCTAGCGAATCAGTGAAGCCCGGAAGTGAGGCGGGTAGCACAAACAGCTAACAACAGTTAGCCATCGTTTTAATGTGTTTGTTTGTTTCGTTCGTGTGTTTGTTTGTACTCACATGCATCAACCCTTGTTGACTGCTCGACACCATGCTCGACACTCTCTGCTAAAAATGGTGCTCTTTATGGTCCATAAATATAAATACGTATTTCTATCTATGTTTATGGTCTAGAGAGCCGTCCCATCATTTCCGGCTTCCGTATTTTTTCGGGCCACAATACAGATTAGCGCCGCCTGCTGTTATGGAGATATTACATCCCGCGCAAGCGCAGAGCGTACGGACAGTCAGCAGTCGGTTTGGTGTGTTCTTTGCACTTTTTCGGCCGCGACGGGAAGACTGGAGCTCCCTGAATCGGCAGTCTCCATTTTCGGGTAGTCGGACTGGTGTGTCCTGGCCTTAACAGGACAGCTGGGCCAAGGGAAGACTGAGGGAAGACTGAGGGAAGAAAAACCTCATTCATTATATTATAATAGTGATTTTATAATGACAGAACGTAGCTCTGTAGCTCTGTAGGGTGAGGTATTCCTTTAACTGATTTCGCATTTTTAAGCTTGCGTAGCTATTCAATTAAATTCAATCGCATTATTTGTCCCTGAAGGCAAGGCAAGTGTATTTCTTTAGCACGATTCAAACACAAGGCCATTCAAAGTGCTTTACAGGGGCATGAAATACATCAAGATTAAAATACATAGAATAGACAAAGGCAATTAAATGGCACGCAGACTAGCATAAAATAAACACATAGACATAACTTGCACAGACTAACAAAGACAAGCCTGCTAAGAAACATACAGCGCTGGAAAGAAATGAAGAGACCACTCCAAATGTTCAGTGTCTCTCGTTTTTACTATTCATAGGCCTATGTTTGAGTAGAATGAACATTTTGGTTTTATAATATAAACTACTGACAACATTTCTACCAAATTCCAATACATTTTTTTTGTCATTAAAGAGCATTTTCATTAAGCTATGTAGAGATGAAGATTGAAGAAAAAATCCAGACTGGTCTCTTTATTTTTTCCGGAGCTGTAGATACCCCTTTACTCATACTTAATAGCTTCAGGGTTCTGGAAAATCACCCTATTATTTATCGACTCGCTCTGCTTCACTGCAGCTATTACACTGCAGTCTGTTTATATTCAGCAAAACATTCAGGTCTGAATGGTCCGTCTGTTTTGTCTTCCTCCATCCATCCATCAAATGCAAATATTCCCCATGTCCTGTGCATCATTTTAGGCTAATTTCACCCAAAAAACCTCCAACCTGAAAACTGTCTGTCCGTCTGTCTGTCTGTGGGTAAAGGCACAGACACACAGACACATTTCTCTTACTGTGACGTCACAGTAAGAGAAACGTAGGGTGAGACAGTGAGACCATAAAACACTCTTTCTGCCTTTTCTCAGGCTAAGATGAACCAATTTAAATTTTTTTTTGCACATTTATACTACATAGGATCTCAGAGTTCAATACACCTTCATATTCCCACCGGTGAAGTGGGTCTTTAAGTTTAGGCAGCAACTTTAGGTTTAATGTTGAAGGTTCTTTAAAGAGGACCTATGATGCTTTTTGACTTTTATGACCTATCAACGTTGTTATGATGATTCATAGTCATGCTTAACCATACTAAATTATCAAATAATGACTTACATGCATTTCGACGTATTCCCTGCTGACCGTCTGGGGTGTCTGTGCCGAGCACTAAACACTATTCTAGCCAGTCGAGAAGTCACGTGTTCAAAGCGGTCTACCCTTTCATAATTCGTGACTTCACCACGC
>CASHTC010000418.1:146952-152713 GCA_949357725.1 Hyperoplus immaculatus
TGTGTGCGTGTGTGCGTGAGTGTCAGTGTGATTGTGTGTGTGTTGTCATGAGTCTATGTGTGTGTGTGTGTGTGTGTGCGCATTCATGAGCCTGTTTGTGTGTGTGCATTCATGCGTCCTGTGTCCGTGTGTGTCTGTGTGTCATGCGTCCGCCTGTGTGTGTGTGTCATGCGCCTGTGTGTGTGCGTTCATGTGTGCGTTCATGTGTGTGTGTGTGTGTGTGTGTGTGTCATGCGCCTGTGTGTGTGCGTTCATGTGTGTGTGTGTGTGAGAGTGTTCTAGAATGCGTGCGATGGCTGTGTGTTGTGTTTTTCTGTTGTTTTCCCCGTGAACTGTATCTGGTGGCCTGCGCGCGGCCGCAGACTTTCCTCCAAATGACAGATAATCAGAATGCATGTCCGATGTTAAAACGCCACCCGTCATTACAACGCTAAGTATAGCAATCTAGAAATCGCCCGCACTGCCCCGCCAACTGTTTTATGATAACCAACAAGCGTGTGTGTGTGTGTGTGTGTGTGTGTGTGTGTGTGTGTGTGTGTGTGTGTGTGTGTGTGTGTGTGTTAAATATGTAAACTGTGGGAATTTATCTGCTGTGAAATGAGTGAGTGAGTGAGTGCAAGTACACGTCAACGTTGTTACAGAAAAAATAGTTTTTAACGTTTTAAACTGTTGATCTTAGTGGCATATCAGAATTAATGATAATTTATCAATTTCATTCTATATTGGCTTTTAGTAGAATTGTATTATGAGCTAAATCTATTAGCTGATTAAGCAATTAATCAACAAACAATGCGATAATGAACTATTTAGACTATTATTGAATCTTTTCGGTCATTTATTAAATACAAATGTTTGGATATTTTTCGGTGCCAGCATCTCAAAATGAAGATTTGCTCCTTTTTATGAATTAATAAACCGATGGGAATTTAGAGAGATATTTTATAGACTTAACATTTAAATAATTAAGTGATAATAATGAGTTTTCCCACGCAAACTGTAGTTATGGGGGGCGGGGGGGGGATGCACTTGTGGTGTAGTGGTTAGACCCTCCCCCCCTCCCCCCTCCATAGAGTCTCAGTCCTCTTCACAGCAGACCCGGGTTAGAATCCAGCCCGGGTCGTTCTCTGCATGTCATTCCCCTCTCTGACACATTTCATCTCTGTCTCTCCACATCTGTCTAATAAAGTAAATAATGCCCCAAAATAATCTTTCAATGTTATGAAATAAGTGCTTTTGTTTGTTTGGAAATCTCTTGCACTGAGAATAACTTTCTTTATATTTAATAATTTCACCATATTTGGGTATTAACTGATATCATAAAATATACATAAATATAAGTAAAGGTTCATATTTATTTTTAATCTGTTCGTCCATCAAACAGTTTTTGCTTATTTTAAATGATGCCTCGTCTCAATGCTGGCCTTTAGAAATCTCTGTGTGATATGTTTCAAGCTAATATGAGACGTCAAAATTCTGAATTATTAGCCATGAATTAACTTAGTCATCTAGTAAATAATTCCCTTTCTGTGTCACTCCGGATGCTCGCTCGTTGTGAAGGGATACTTTCACTGGATAGATTTGGACATTTCCCATTTAAATGACTTTTAACTTGAGTAAAAAAACTTTATTCTTAAAGAGGACCTATTATACTACTTTTCTGGTCTTAATTTCTTGTTTTACACTGCGATAGAGCAACCTGACACGAATCACATCACAAAAAACTATGTAGATTTTCGGGAAGCTCTTTCTCTTATTTTGGCGATCCAGCACGTCCTGTCAACACTTGAGTGTGTGTGCTTCGGCCATCTCAGCTCCCTCCGCCTGTGCTTCGGTCATCTCCGCTCCCCCCCCCCCTCCTGCAAACCCCACTCCGTTGTGATTGGTTACCTTCCTTCCGGAACACTTTCAGTGGCGGGAAGCGCGAGCATGGACCTATAAGGGCGCGAGGCAGACGCGAGGCAGACGCGAACAGGGAAGTGACAGCATTGCTATACATGGAAACATCCGCGTGGTGACGACACCAAGTTACATGCGACGTCACGAAGTTACAAAGCGTCAAGCCGCTTTGAACACGTGACTTCTCGACTGGCTAGAATAGTGTTTAGTGCTCTGCACAGACACCCCAGACGGTCAGCAGGGAATACGTCGAAATGCATGTAAGTCATTATTTGATAATCTAGTATGGTTAAGCATGACTATAAATCATCATAACAACGTTTATAGGTCATAAAAGTCAAAAAGCATCATAGGTCCTCTTTAATAAATCAATGCATTATTTTACACAGATTGGAGATTGTGGTCCTATGTAGATATAAAAGGCTCCTTCTGAGGTAATAAGGACATAACTTTTATTTTCACTGTGTGCGTGCAGTGGTGTGATCTCTCTCTCTCTGTCTTTCTGTCTCTCTCTCTCTCTGTCTCTCTCTGTCTCTCTCTGTCTCTCTGTATCTCTCTCTGTCTCTCTCTCTCTCTCTCTCTCTCTCTCTCTCTCTCTCAGTGTGAGTAGGAAGTCCACACTCTAGAGAGGAGAACTGTTGATGTAAACATTTACCAGCACACTTCACCTTTAACATGTCCGTCTCCTGCCTTCACACTGCTGGCTGTTTACCACACACACACCACACACACACACACACACACACACACACACACACACACACACACACACACACACACACACACACACACACACACAGTTGAGGGTAAATTTAAAACACAATTTCGTGAATGAACTCGACAGTTGCAGACTGCTATAAAGTTGGAAAGTTAAATTACGTTTTTTTTCGGACCATCAACACATCAAATTATCAAAAAAAATTTCTCATCTCCCCTCTCAAGTTCCCACACTCCAGAGGGGGTCAGAGCGCAGGGTCAGCCATAGTACAGACAGACAGACAGACAGACAGACAGACAGACACACTCCAGAGGGGGTCAGAGCGCAGGGTCAGCCATAGTACAGACAGACAGACAGACAGACAGACAGACAGACAGACAGACAGACACACTCCAGAGGGGGTCAGAGCGCAGGGTCAGCCATAGTACAGCGCCCCTGGAGCAGTTTGGGGTTAAGTGTCTTGCTCAAGGACACAATGGTAGAGATGGTGGGCACTGCACTGTAGATGTAACAGCAGCCACCACTAGTTTTACTACTGTGTGTGTGTGTGTATGTGTGTCTGTGTGTGTGTGTGACCGTGTGTGTGTGTGTGTGTGTGTGTGTGTGTGAGCGTATGTCTCTATGTGTGTGTGTGTGTGTGTGTGTGTGTGTGTGTGTGTGTGTGTGTGTGTCTGTGTGTGTGTGTGACCGTGTGTGTGTGTGTGTGTGTGTGTGTGTGAGCGTATGTCTCTATGTGTGTGTGTGTGTGTGTGTGTGTGTGTGTGTGTGTGTGTGTGTGTGTGTGTGTGTGTGTGAGCGTATGTCTCTATGTGTGTGTGTGTGTGTGTGTGTGTGTGTGTGCTCCCTCCTGCAGCCTACGTGCCTTGCTGGCTGTTTCCCCATTGCGTGTTATTTTTTCCCAGGGTTTCGCCTCTCAGGCGCTGGTCACTCTGTGGTCGACCAGAGCCTGACCCACACAGGCGCCTTCTGTCCGGGCCAGAGAGCACACACACACACACACACACACACACACACACACACACACACACACACTGACACAGAGACATACGCACACACACACACACACACACAGACACACACACACACACACACACACACACACACACACACACACATAGAGGGATACGCACACACATAGAGACATACTCTCACATACACACACACACATAGAGACATGCGCACTCACACACACACAGACACACACACACACACATAGAGACATACGCTCACACACACACACACACACACACACACACACACACACACACACACACACTTAAAACCTCACGTGTTCAACCTTGATACAGTAATTTTCATATTTTGACCTCAGCTTAACGAGACATTTTACCAAACCACTTCCATGGGATTTATGGTGCGTTCCAGTTGTACTGGGAACTGGGATTTCAGACTTCAAAGTCGGAAATTTAGAATGGAACGCCCGTTGAGGTCGGATTTCCTACACGGAAAGTCTGAGGCAAGTAGACAACCCCGACATCAACAATAAAGATGGCTGCTCCGAGAATTAACAGTAAGTAAACACAGCTGTAATATAACATTTTAGCTCTTCTGTATTGTTTATGTCACGTCAAACCACCCGTACCCACGACACTGCCTCTCTTAAATCTGTACGTTTCCAAGTAGCTCAAAGTACCACAGAGCGTTGTTATTAACTGTTAAGCTAACAACGGCTAACCAACGGCTAACCCGAGGTGAATGCTAAAAACTGTCAGCCTCGGTTGTAGCGATTAAGCGGCCAAAAGGCTACGTAATGTTGAAAGTTTCTATTGTTCTGCATTAAAAGATGGCGGAAAAGGTTGCCATGGCCATGGCCTGTAAATGCTCCATTTGGATATATATAAACTGGATTCTGACTAATACATCGGTAAACAATGGTTAAAACAGCTCAGTGTTTATTCAGCCGTTTTATTTTCATGGGTTATTTTTTAAATTGTGTCGGCTGAGCATGGAGAGGCACTGTTGTGTTCCAATACTGTAAGATACATAGCCTAATGATTTCATTGTAGACATCTATCATGATGTGATGTTTACTAGGCCTATGTTTGTTCTTTTTTAAAGTTTATTTAGATAAAGATTCTGCCATGTTCACGGATGAGATGAAGACAATTCCTTTCCTCGGTTCTCTGTACCAAGCTGAGGCTGACAGGAGCACGTATTTCCTTGACAAGGACTTGAATATTAAGATCAAGCTGATTGGACATGGTGAGTTTCACACCCGAGCAGGTTAGGAATCGTCATAATATTAGAAATCATTGTGTGTTTTTGTTGTTGCAGTCCTTGCTAACTTGTTGCTTTTATGTGTGATTTAGACAGTTGGAGTGAAAACCAGCCCCCAGCCCCCAGCCTCCAGCCCATCACCAGCCCCATTACCAGCCCCATCACCAGCCCCATCACCAGTCCCAGCCAATGAGGGCTTCAATAAGGAACATACATGCGGCAGAATCTTGCAGCTGAGGGTGAGGGGCTGCCCAAAACCCTCCAGGACCTCAATTCGAGGTTGAAGATCACACGAGCAAATAAAAAAATGCTGTGGAAGGATGCAGCCCAGAAGTTGGGTGGACATTTTGAGCAGACCGTCTGCCCGGACAAGGTGGCCAGAAAGTGGCACACACTTGTGGATGCCTACAAAAAGGTAAAAGATAACAACCACTCCACTGGGAAGGGAACCATGCGCTTCCAATTCTACTGCGAAATGGACGACCTTCTGGCTGATAACCATGATGTGGTCTTCCCTGTGGTTGGGACAGCAGCAGGGCTAGAGGTGCGGAGGCCAGAGGCACTAGTGCCCACAGCCTCAGCTCCCCAGGATAGCGTCCTCCCCAGAAGAACAGAAGCATCCTCCCCCACCAATCCGACTCCACGCAAAAGGAGAAGGCCAGAAGAAGACACAATGGAGTTTCTGCGGGAGAGCGAGGTGGCCAGTAGAACTCGCCATGAAGAAACATTAGCACAGCTAAAATCAGCACAGCAAAATTTTGAATCACTGAGCTCCAAATTAATTGATAAGATATAGCCCCTAATCCTTCATTCTATTATAATTATTTATTTTTTTATCAATGTATATATTTAAAGTTTATGTTGTTCAATGAGATTTTTGTGTAAGAATAAATATAATATAATATATATATA
>CASHTC010000418.1:152913-155413 GCA_949357725.1 Hyperoplus immaculatus
TATAATATATATATATAAATATATATATATGTATATATATATATATATATATATATATATATATATATATATATATATATATATATATATATATATATATATATATATATATATATATATATATATATATATATATATATATAAACATCAAGCTTTTTCCCGGATCACTTCACTTTGGGCTATGATTGAAAGGTTTAACAGTTAATTGAGAGAAACACTTTATTTAATGCTACTGTGACGTGCATAAGAGATGTGGTCACAATTTTTGTTAATGTATTAATTTTTATCAGTGAATATAATCTTACTTAGTTGAGCTGTAAACTCCAGCTGTTAGTAATACATTTGCACATGTTCTGAGTTAGCCATTATACTGTCAGCTTTTATTTACCAAAAATATATGTTTGCCCAGTCGCATTTCAAGGACCTGCAACAATACCAGTGTGACCAATTGTGTCAGGGTGTGGTGCTATGGTGTGGTGTCGAAAACACAGGTTAGCTCTGATTCTATTTACTGGCCTGGTTTAAAACACAGTGACACACATCAATGCACTGCCAGCATTCAGGTCTCCAGCTTAATAGATTTTTTTTTCTTTTTTCATTAAAAAATAACAATCATGACTTTAAAGCTGCAGTGTGTAGAATTTTGGGTTTTATTTCCTAGCAGATTTTGTAGAAAGTAATTATAATATCCACAAGTACATTTAATTTAGTGCATAATAGCTGAAAAAAACGTTTTGAATTATTATTTTTTCCCTTAGAAACGGTCTCATATATGTCCATATTTCTGCATATTTTGGACCAAGGCCTAGTGCCGCCATCTTGAAAGTGTCAGAGTTGGAATGTCATCAGGTGCATTGTTTAAAATTTAGAATTGTTCTTGTCCTTGAAGGCCACTGTAGCTTCTGTTATTATTCTAAAGGGTTGGGGTTACCCAGGGAGCGTTGCGTTCTAGAACTTTGTAGAACTTTCTTGATGATGTCATATTACACACTGCACCTTTAACGTTAATTCAATAATAATACAATAAACTCTAAATAATTTTATATTCTATTTTTTTCTCATTTTATTATGTTTATTTTTATTCAGTATTGAACCTGAGAGATACAATGTAATTCACGCATCGCACATTAGCACAATTTCTTAAAGGGACACTGTGTAACATTTTAAGTAATTTATTAGCTAAAATCAATATCCTCATTCATAAATATGTCCTCATTGGTGTAAAATCACCTCTGCCAATAATCTGAATTATCCTCCTGAGAGGAGAATTACAAATATTAATATTACATTTTGTACATTGAGCAGGCAAGTCTTATGGAGTCATCCATTTTTTTGGAATGTCATCAGGTGCATTGTTTAAAATTTAGAATTGTTCTTGTCCTTGAAGGCCACTGTAGCTTGTTATTATTCAAAAGGGTTGGGGTTACCCAGGGAGCGTTGCATTCTAGAACTTTCTTGATGATGTCATATTACACAGTGCCCCTTTAAGGTAGAACACTTATTCAACACCTTTCTATAGCTACTTAATTTTTTTTGTCATTTTCAAGCTTTATTAGACAGTACAGAGTTGAAATGGGGAGACAGAGAGAGAGAGAGAGAGAGAGAGAGAGAGAGAGAGAGAGAGAGAGAGGGGGGATGACCTGCAGTAAAGGTCCACGGGTCGGATTTGAACCCGCGACCACTGCAACGAAGGCCGGAGCCAATATGGTACACGCTCTATCCACTACACCACCGGAGCACCCCAAACTTGAATAATTTTATTAAGACTTATTTTACATTTTTGGCCGAAGTAGAAGGGATATAAAAGATGGCGAGATTGATGTCATAATGGGTTACTGGTTACACACACACACACACACGCACACGGACACACACACGCACACGCACACACACACACACACACACACACGCACGCACACACACACACACACACACACACACACACGCACACACACACACACACACACATAAACGTCCTTGCATTCTGACTGTTAGCAGAAAGTAAACATTGCATTGGACGCTACTTTTACAGCTCTATTGTGGGACTTTTTTCATGGCGCTATTTCACTGCATAAATCTCACACTCCCATAAAATGGTGGAGAGTAAATATATAGCAGAGGAAACAAACCCTGTGCTCCAATCCCCATACTTCCCTTGCTATTTAGTATGGTAGAAAAAAGATTTACCCTGCGTTCCAAATCACATACTTTTTCTTTTTACTACACTACATACTAAACAGAAGAGTTTTAGTCTTTTTACTACACTACATACTAAAGTACAGAACAGTTTTAGTCTTTTTACTACACTACATACTAAAGTACAGAAGAGTTTTAGTCTTTTTACTACACTACATACTAAAGTACAGAAGAGTTTTAGTCTTTTTACTACACTACATACTAAAGTACAGAAGAGTTTTAGTCTTTTTACTACACTACATACTAAAGTACAGAAGAGTTTTAGAGCCACAGACAGGAGAGAAAAGAAAATCAGATAAGGAAG
>CASHTC010000418.1:165413-167913 GCA_949357725.1 Hyperoplus immaculatus
GCTCATAGTTCTGTAATGTACAAATGGAAATGTTCAATTCAACTCATTGACCTTAGTAGGCTACTCATTCAGTATTGTCTCTATCACTACAGTAGGCCACTAGTTCTATAACGTACCCAACCAGCCACGACAGTAGGCCACTAGTTCTAGTAATGTTGCTGTTCACTTCAATAGGCTAATGTTAACATACCCAGCCCAGTGTGTGTGTGTGTGTGTCTCTCTGTGTGTGTGTGTGTGTGTGTGTGTGTGTGTGTGTGTGTGTGTGTGTGTGTGTGTGTGTGTGTGTGTGTGTGTGTGTGTGTGTGTGTGTGTGTGTGTGTACAAACCAGCTATCCAGCTATCCAGCTATCCATGGCATTCGCAGCAGAGCGGCTTTGGCACGGCGAGGGTTAATGTGCGGTGAGCCTTAATGAGCCTGTGTGTGGCAGGGGACAGGCAGAGACCCAGAGATATGCTTTATTGTTTGAGTTTCAATTAAATTTTCAGCTCTAATTACAATTTAGCCACTTAGTATGTGTAATAACGTTTGCATCACAGAGCAGCACAGATGTAGTCCATCAACGCAATTAAATATTAAAACGGCTGTGGCTGTATTAATAGCAACGTGGTGTGTGAGAGAGTGTGTGTGTGTGTGTGTGTGTGTTTGGAGGTGGGAGGGGGATGAGTGCTAGTCCTCGTGTGTGTGTGTGTGTGTGTGTGTGTGTGTGTGTGTGTGCTAGTCCTCATGTGTGTGTATGTGCTTCTCCTTATGTGTGTATGTGTTTGTCATTCTGTGTGTGTGTGTGTGTGTGTGTGTGTGTGTGTGTGTGTGCGTGCTTGTCGTTTTGTGTGTGTGTGTTAGTCATCTGTTTTTGTGTGTGTGTGTGTGCGTGCTTGTCATTCATGTGTGTGTGTCTGTCATTTTCTGTCTGTGTGTGTGTGTGTGTTTGTCCTTTTGTGTGTGTGTGTGTGTGTGTGTGTTTGTCACTCATTCTGTGTGTGTGTGTGTGTGGACTCCCTCTGGTACCAGTACCCTCGTCTAGAGACCCACATACACTCCAAACCTTAGTGCCATCCGCCCGTGAGCCCACCATCCGTATATTTGACCTATATTCACCGCCCCGCTTCAAGCCCAAGAAAGCATCATTAAATCGGGCAAAAAAACACAGTCTGGTGGGGTAGAAAATATCCCCACGAGTGTATGAATATTCCTGTGTACTCTAAGTCTAATGCAAAATTAGTGTTTTGGTACAAAATAATTCATGACTGCACATAATGGGTGATTTCTTTTGACGCCAAAGTGATGATTTGCTGGATTCATCTCACAGTAGACGCGTTGACCTTCTTAATTTTTATCTTAACATGGGTTTTAATGCACATTAGCACAAACACACACACAAGACGACAAGCAGAAACGCACACACACACACACACACACACACACACACACACACACACACACACACACACACACACACACACACACACACACACACACAGAGACAGACAGACATTCACACAAACACAAAAAGACAGACATACAGACACACACACACACACACACACACGCTTATACTGTTATACTTGTGAGGACACTCATTGACATAATGCATTCCCTAGCCCCTTACCCTAACCCTAACCATCAAAACTAAATGCCTAACCCCAACCCTTACACTAACCCTAACATAAACCTAATTCATACCTGAACCTTAAAACCTAGTGTTAACCCTCAAACAGCCCTTTAAAGGCCTGTCCTTAAAACCTAGTGTTAACCCTCAAACAGCCCTTTAAAGGCCTGTCCTTAAAACCTAGTGTTAACCCTCAAACAGCCCTTTAAAGGCCTGTCCTTAAAACCTAGTGTTAACCCTCAAACAGCCCTTTAAAGGCCTGTCCCAAAGTGAGAACCGGCCAAAATGTCCTCACTAAAACTCATATTTGTTCTCACAAAAATAAAAAGTACACACACACACACACACACACACTTATTCCCTCACTTCCCTGCTGCATTATTGAGTGTATCAGCGCCTAAGAACACGGTAAACAGAGTGTGTTCTTGTGTGTGAGGAGATAATGGCTATACCCATTCTGTGTGTGTGTGTGTGTATGTGTGTGTGTGTGTGTGTGTGTGTGTGTGTGTGTGTGTGTGTGTGTGTGTGTGTGTGTGCGTGCGTGTGTGAGAGAGGAGATAATGGCTGACTGGAGGCTCTGAGGCCTTACAGTAACACAACCATCTTTAACTCCCTCTGTCCCTGTCCCTAAACTGTGTCATGAGAACAAACACCGCGCTCCGGTGGCGTAGTGGCGTACCATATTGGCTCCGGCCTTCGTTGCAGTGGTCGCGGGTTCAAATCCGACCCGTGGACCTTTACTGCAGGTCATCCCCTCTCTCTCTCTCTCTCTCTCTCTCTCTCTCTCTCTCTCTCTCTCCCCATTTCAACTGTGTACTGTCTAAGAAAGCTTGAAAATGCCAAAAAAAAATAATCTTTAACAAACGTTTACACACTGGTACTGTGGACTGGTT
>CASHTC010000419.1:5000-20000 GCA_949357725.1 Hyperoplus immaculatus
CACACAATGTCTCTCTCTCTCACACACACAATGTCTCTCTCTCTCACACACACACACCAATGTCTCTCTCTCTCACACCCACACTCACACACACACACACACACACACCCCCAACACACACACAGTCTATCTCTCTCTCTCTCTCTCTCTCTCTCTCACACCAGACACACACACACACACACACACACACACACACACACACACACACACACACACACACACACACACACACACACACACACACACACACACACACACACACACACACACACACGGAACCAGATCTGTCTTAGCTCGATGCTATCTGCTCCATGTTAAATGAGGTGACCAGCAGTCAACAGACAAAGGCACACAGGAGACATAGACTTTCTTAAATTCTTTATTTTCTAAAATACTGACTTCTGGATCTTAAATGTATGTTCCCAAGCATTAAAGCAGCAGTGTGTAGAATTAGGTAGCGGATCATGAGGAGATATTCACTGATTTTGACAACAAGCGTTCTTCCGAATCTCATACTCTCTTTCTTTTTTCTATTCTACATACTACATCTGACGATAAAAGCAATCTAGTTAGCATGCAGTATGCTACACTTGGGAAGATACTTTAACTTATTTATTTCATCATAACATGACGCCTTGATCTTGCCTCTTGCTTTAATATCAGTCTTGTCAGCATTTTGGAGTATTCGCCTTTATTCTTGACATTTCTCGAAACATAATGAAAAAAAAATTCTCAGGCCTATCTGTTTTTTTTTTTTTATTTCCTGTCTGTGGCCCTAAAACTCTTCTGTGCTTTAGTATGTAGTGTAGTAAAAAGAAAAAGTATGTGACTTGGAACATTTTTTTTTTTTAACCTTTATTTATACAGGTATATCCCATTGAGACCGTACGTAGGGTACATTTTAAGGAAAAAATAGCAAGTGAAACGGAAAGGAAAAGAAAGAAGCCTGTCCGGAAACCCACAAACAATCTTCAGCTTCCCACAGAGAAAATTGATAGAATCATTTTGAAAAAAGGCCGTAACCATGGAGTCCATATTGGCTAAAAATAAGAATAAAAACGTACTGGCATTTCAATACATTACATGTTATTTAGCGCTTTTATCCAAAGTGACTTCCTTTAAAGGAACACTTCACCCATACGTTCCTTTGTTGCTGCCCGACATGCCACTAGGCATAAAGGGCAGTAAGTAAGTAAGTAAGTAAGTCTCCCATACGGATCCGGCGTTCTATCATTATAAATCACTATTATAATATAATGAATCAGGTTTTTCTTCCCTCAGTCTTCCCTTGGCCCAGCTGTCCTGTTAATCCTAACCCTTACTGTGATGTCACAAGAAGGAAACTGTAGGGTTAGACAGTGAGACCATAAAACATTCTTTCTGCCTTTTCTCAGGCTAAGATGATCCGGATACATTTTTTTTTTGCACATTTATACTACATAGGATCTCAGAGTTCAATACACCTTCATATTCCAACCGGTGAAGTAGGTCTTTAAGTGCATTCAACCATGAAGGTACAAACTCAGAACAACAGGAATCACGTCAGTACTATAGCTTCAAATAAACCAAACTACAAGGTGCCACACGCAGGCTAAGTGCTACATGGAGATAGGCATACTACATTTATTTTTTTAGCCTACTATCCTTATTTTTCGTATTTCAATAGTCAACCTATTTATGTCTTGGGTGTTTTTCATTGCACTTTAAAAGGTGCAGTGTGTAATATGACATCATCAAGAAAGTTCTACAAAGTTCTAGAATGCAAAGCTCCCTGGGTAACCCCAACCCTTTAGAATAATAACAGAAGCTACAGTGGCCTTCAAGGACAAGGACAATTCTAAATTTTAAACAATGCACCTGATGACATTCCAACTATGACACTTCCAAAATGGCAGCACTAGGCCTTGGTTGGTCCAAAGTATGGAGAAATATGGACATATAAAATCAGCTATTATGCACTAAATTAAACGTACTTGTGGATATTGTAATTATTTTCTACACAATCTGCTAGGAAATAGAACCCAAAATTCTACACACTGCAGGTTTAACAGAATACCAAACAAACAGTAGCCTATCAAACCCGTCTTTATCAATGAGGAGTTTAATGGGGCCTTTGGCAGCGTGTTGGGGCCCAAGGCGATTGCCATCCTTTGCCTATGTCCGCCTCTGGAAATAAAAGTGGATGAATGAAAATTAAACCTATTATTTTTCTATTTTTTTTTTAGGAGTTTTTCTCCCGCGAAATTTCTTTAAAAAAGCACGCGAGAAAGAAAGAAAAGCTCGTGCATAAAAGGCCCCGGAAATAACCTGCAGATTCGATTGGAGATGATTTGATCCTTTTGATGTACATTTGTGAATAGTTTGAAATGAAAAATGTTATGTTCAAAGAGAAAAACTGCAAAATACTAATTGTGTTACTGGAGACGTGATGACGTATTTAGGAGGGAGGGGTGTGGTTGGAGGGGGGGGGGGTTAGCGGCAAGAAACACGCACACACACACACACACACACATACGCACACACACACACACACACACACACACACACACACACACACTGCAAAAAACCCGGAAACAACCTGCAGCTTCCAACAGAGAGGGTGGATCAATATGATGCAGAGAGAGTCCGAATGAGTTTTTACGATAATGAAACATCTGTGATTCAAGAGAACCACACATAAATAAACACTCAGACTTAGGCTACGCACACACACACACACACACGCACACACACACACACACACACACACACACAGGACAAACCGCAGAGCAGACAATAAACGACTAGCCTGGAAAACCACAACCCGGACCAAGTCTGTCTGTGCCCGCTGTGCATGGTGCATCTTTATATCCAGTGTATGGTGTACGCGCACACACACGCACACACACACACACACACACACACACACACACACACACACACACACACACACACGCTGCAGGTATTGTTACCACAAGAAGAGATTGCGCACAAAGATATAGTTTAGAGTAAAAACTCATCGAGGCAAAAAGGAAACGAAAATTCTCTCAATAAAATCAACCATACATCTGCTTGTACATTTTGCAGTTGTATTTATCCTAACGTTAGCTGGGCTCCTTTTCCCTCGGGGAATATTATGTATGTGTGTATAGGCCTGTGCTATGTGTATGTAGGCCTATGTGTCTATTTCTGCATAATAACCTTCGAATTTGCGCTATTTTCCCTTTACACCGAAATGTTTATCTGTTAATTTGAAAACATAAGCGTGTGGTTATCACGGTAGCAGTGCATTAGGCCTATACCATGTCTATGTAGGCCTACGGGTTATTTTTAATGTGGTAGGCAGCCTATATTTTGCACAAATAAAATAAATTAAATTGAATAAAAGCTTCGAGACTGATTTCTGCACTGATTTTATGGTATACGATGTTTTAAATCTATCTATCTATCTATCTATCTATCTATCTATCTATCTATCTATCTATCTATCTATCTATCCGTCTATCCGTCTATCTGTCTGTCTGTCTGTCTGTCTATCTATCTGTGTATTCCATATTATTGTATACGGTGTTTTAAATCCTATATGCTACAGCAAATCGGTTATTTTAGGTTGTTTTAAATGTGATTTACAAAGATAGATAGATAGATAGATAGATAGATAGATAGATAGATAGATAGATAGATAGATAGATAGATAGATAGATAGATAGATAGATAGATAGATAGATAGATAGATAGATAGATAGATAGATTTAAATGTGCTATATATTTTTTTTTTTAAACTTCGGGCTACAAAAAACCTTCACGCGCAATTTGACACGACGAAAGGCTGACATATCTGTTTAAACTTCTCTGCTTTCCCTGAAATCTCATAACGGATTTTCTCCATATATAAAGTACTAGATAACTCCATGAGCCACATATCGAAGCAGGGGGCTATCTCCTTATTCCAAACCTTAAGAATCATATTTTTTTTTGCGATAACCATCCCATATAGACAAAGCTTTCGTACGACCCAAAGTCTCTGGTTGTGACGAGCCCGTAGTATAGCCAATGTTTTTTATGTTTTTTTAATGGAGCAATCATGCACTGTGCCAAAAGCCGAATTTTTTTTTACCCAATAGCTTGTTAAGTTGAACATAACCCTTAACCGGCATCAAGAAACCTTCAGGCCTACACGCTCAAACAAAATGACGAAACAGAAAGAAGAAAATACATTAAAATCGGATAATTTAAGTTGGAATATTACAAATAAATCTGATGTAGTAAGGTTTTAAGCTGTAAAATTAAAGCAATGTGGAGAAATAGGCACAAACTCTCGTAAATATAGACAGAGTGACCTATCGTTTATCAACTGACTGTTGATTTACTGGATACATGTTTGCAACACAGTCTACGATTGATTTGTAAATACCGCACTACTGCAGACAACACACACACAGAGAGAGAGACACACACACACACAAACACAGAAAGATACACACACACACACACAGAAAGATACACACACACAGAAAGATACACACAGAGAGAAAGAGCGAGAGAGAGAAAGAGACACACACACAAACAGCGATAGAGAGAGACACACACACACACAGAGAGAGAGAGAGAGAGAGAGAGAGAGAGAGAGAGAGAGAGAGAGAGAGAGAGAGAGAGAGAGAGAGAGAGAGAGAGAGAGAGAGAGACACACACACACACAGAGAGAGAGACACACACACACAGAGAAAGATACACACATACACAGAGAGAGAGAGAGAGAGAGAGAGAGAGAGAGAGAGAGAGAGAGACACAGAGAGAGAGAGAAACACACACACTCTCTCTCAACACACACACACACACACACAAGCGTAGAGGCTGCAAACATGACGAGCTACAACACAAACACACACCACGTCACATCAACACAAGGATCATATTATCGGCCGAACTACTATCTGCGAGATAGATAGATAGATAGATAGATAGATAGATAGATAGATAGATAGATAGATAGATAGATAGATAGATAGATAGATAGATAGATAGATAGATAGATAGATAGATAGATAGATAGATAGATAGATAGATAGATAGATAGATAGATAGATAGATAGAGCGAGAGGTACAGAGAGAGAGGGGGACTGAGAAAGACACACACAAACAGACAGAGAGAGAGAGAGAGGTAGAGAGACCATGGGTCACAGCCTGCAGCGCCTCAAGTTTCACTGTTCAGAGTGAGTCTCGCCTCAGCGGCCTGAACGCGACCTCTGCGCTGCAACGTTTGACACAGTTTTTCCACCCAGACGCGCAAAAACCGCATTTCCTTTTACCTCTCGTGTGTGTGTGTGTGTGTGTGTGTGTGTGTGTGTGTGTGTGTGTGTGTGTGTGTGTGTGTGTGTGTGTGTGTGTGTGTGTGTGTGTGTGTGTGTGTGTGTGTGTGTGTGTGTGTAAACAGTAAAAGCAAGAAGCAGCAGCATTCAAAAATGGCTGCGTAAACATACACAGAAGAGACTCAAGTGGAACTAACTAATGTGTGTATATTTATAGTTATGTGTTGTTAGGCATCATACGAGGCCTTCAAAATAATGCACACATTAAAATAGCTCAGTTAGCCTACAATAGGATGAATTAACAAAATAAAATGCATTAACAAAATCCAACATTTGAGCAAACACACTTGAAAACCTGGACATTTTAAACCAATATATAGACAAACGATAGCAGATTTAGTAGGCCTAAATGTTACGTTCAGGTACTACTGATAAAAACAGTCACAACAACACGCAAATGCATAAATGTAACCCTAAATTCGACCGAAAAACCAAGAAAAACTGGACATTTTACTCTTGAATCCTAAAAATAAGGCTTGGACATATATAGGCTGTATAGTTAGTATTTGATGCGTTCAGGTACCTGGTTATAAAAACAGTCACAACAACACATAGTGGGGAAAAAAGACACCTGGATTTGCGTTAGTTATGAATGTTACCTATTCTTTTATTTGTATTTTTTTTATGATTAAAACAATTTTTTAACCTTTTTTTTTTTTTACTTTTTTTTATTCTGTAAGCGACAAACACGGGAATAAGAATTATAGACCACAGAATAATCACAACCAGGAAAAAATATTATTTTTCTTTTTAAGGACGACAGTTTAAGGACAATCATTCCAAGTAGAATTAGATTATGAGGCATTTTTTTTTTCATCTCCTACAGGGGTTTCTCGCCCCAAAATTCAAATAGACAATTTTAATTCTCTTTCTTTTAAAGATGCTTCGAGGAACTTTCCGTTTTTGTTAATGCTAGCGCCCCCCTTTTGACAAAAGCGGTAGTGTTTACCACGCCAGCTGTTGTTCCTGGGTGAGCGTATACCCATGACAAAAGCCATTAAGAAAAACTAAATAAAAATAGCATTCTTTTTGCACTGATGGTCTCGTTTGCTGTTACATGTAATTTATGATCATCAGAGGAAAAAATTAGACCGTTTCAGAAATATTTTTGAAAGTTCCTCGTCGCACCTTTAACTAATTATACCAAACAAACAAAAGGAAATAGCCTAATAGTCAATGAAACAGCGTGAAAGCCCAGTTTATAGGCGATCACGTGTTTTTTTTTACAGTCAAAGTAACAACAGAACAGTCTGCACCGCGCGAAAATATCCATCCACACACCGAGGTAATTACCCGCCAAATTCCGCCTCAAAATCAGATTTATTTTTCCGTAAATGTTTTTGAATTGGTGCTGTTTTCAACGCAGAGTAACATTTCATCTGAGGACTGTTCATTTGAAGGCAAAGCAAAGCATCAAAACTGCACTGAACTGTAATTGTTTGAGGGGAAATAGGTTTTCAAAAATTATTTGAAATGGGCGCAACTAGACTAGATTTAAAAAGAGGGAAAAAATGGCGATAAAAATCTCGGTACTAGAATGGATATTTTCGGCAGTGAAACGAGGCATCATTCACCACTTCATTGACACACTCACTCACTCACTCACTCACTCACTCACTCACTCACTCACTCACTCACTCATTCACTCACTCACTCAGTCACGTGTTATTCCCTACTACAGCAGGCCGATTCTTTGGTCTATAAAAAAAAAAAAAAAAGTACAATTGTCATTTGATGTTATTTTTATGAATGGGTGAATGAATGGAGGGAAAACAGCCTCAGCAAATTTAACTTTAAAAAATTAAATAAAATTCAACACATTTTTCTACTGTATAGAAAATGAATTTTTTTTAATTAAAATTAGTGTTTCAAATTCAAAATTTCAAAATAAAAGTAAATCTCCATTGCTGTTTTCTCTGACACATATGAGACCCTGTTAATACTGCAAACATGAGGGTCGAACCCGGCTATTTAGAGGTTTATTATGATTATCTTTTTTTAAAGGCGAGACACTGCAGACAAAACAATTTTTTTTTGGCGAGATTTCTGTCTATTTGTCTTCCATAACATGTCTTCTTTCATACTAGTATAAATCAAAAGGTCCAACATGTACATTCAGGTGTTTATTTGACTAAACCTTGTCTGTTTGCGTCTGTATATTTCTCCTATACAACCATCTTTAACGGATTTCAACATTAGTTGTTTTCAATACTGTGGACGAAAAATCTCAACTTTCTAAAGCACTTACATCAACTAAACTTTCCATAATCATTCTCAGCACTATTCTGAAGGTTATTACAGAAGGATTTGTTCATATGTTGTTCACCGTCTGATTTATGAGACATTTTCTTTTTTTAAACATGCGGAAAATGCATTTTTAAGACGTGTACATAGTAGGCCTATTTTTATTTTTTTTTATAATGAAAAAAGTCTGTATCCAAAATCTGTTCTGTTAATACTTTGGACGCCAATATGTTGCTAAAATTCAATAAAGATTTTAACTCTGGTTTTATCCAACATCTGGATTTATTAAGGGATGCAAATGTACACGTAATTAGTTTGCCAAATGTACATATTTATTCCAACATTTATGAAAAAAATTTGTAGTACAAAAAATAATAGTTTTAAGAATTTAATGTCATTAATCAACTGGTAAAAGTTTCATGATGATATCTATAAGTAAAAAAAATATTAATAATTGACCCCCTATATCTGCAGTGTCTCGCCTAAAAAAGATATCTCAAAATTGGACCAAAAACTAATTTATTTAAATAGCTACACATTCTATAAAAAGTAAAAAGCCTCCAACGACAATAACAACACCACAATCAGCCTCTCTTCATTCTCAGTCTCACTGTATTATTATTTTTTTCTTACACGTTATAATTTTTTTTAGCTCATATTACGTCATTGCACGGCGCTGACTGACAAAGGTAACTATACACAAACACTTATCGTCCAAGACATTATGTACACACTCATTAAAACTGCAGAGAAATCAGAGCAAGAAAGCATTAGAATAATAATATTAAAAAATACCTGGAGACTTGAGTCGGGCATCTGTCTGTCTGTCTGTCTGTCTGTCTGTCTGTGTGACTGTCCGACGTATATCTCCTCTTTTCTATAGTACTTTATAATAATTCTGAATTTTTTTTCTGAAAGTTTTTTTTTTTTTTTTTTTTTTTTTTTTTTTTTAAACAATGTCCATACAATCTCCATCCAGTGTAAAATGTTCAACACAGTCGTTTTTTAAGATGTCGTTTTTTTGAAGGGGTGATGGATGGCTGGTGTGACAAAAATGGAGGGGTGGATGAATGGATATGGGGTCGTGTAGCAGCCGATAACGTAGCCAGTAGCCTAAAAATAACGTGCCAAAAACGTGATATTAATTTTCAGTTTTTCGTGCAATAAAAGGCGAAAATATAGGCATAGTAACTGGACAAAAACGTCATGAAATTTCTGAACCAATTGCGTGATAATTTGCGGTCAAATATAAGGAAATAGGCGATTGTGTGTTTGGCCTATGGCAACAATGTGTGACCGTTAGCCTATTGTTTACTGTTGATTTTTTCAGAGCTCCTTTGGGCAAAGAAAATAAATTATAATGGCTATTATATTCACACTGCCATACGCATTTTACACATTTTCAACTATAGGCTAAATAGACAATACTTTTGATTGCAACATTGCTTTACGCACGGGCTTTTACAGGTGTAAGAGTGTGTTTTTAGCCACTAACTGCAATTTTCTATCACTGTGTTATAGACAATAACGTTTTTTTTTTTATGGAATTGAATTTAATATTGGTTGCTATAATGTGTTACACTATTAACTGTCCCCACACATAAAGTCACAATTTAGAATAGGCCTACACTTCTTATATATGTATCAAAATCACGTGGAATTTATGCACATGAATTGATAGCCTACATATTTTGCGTTCATACTGATATAGACCCATGTGTAAAAAAAAATGAATTTTAATATTGGCAAACAAGTAATTAGGCTACCGTTACTGGTTAATGTAGGGCTAATACACACCAAGTTATTACGTATTTGGTCCAGAAATTATTCAATGTATTGGCAGGATACTAAGCTTGTTTATGTAGCTTTTATTTTAATTGTTATTATATCTATTTAGCCTGTAAAATTCCTCCTTTCAACTACTGCGCATATTTTTTAAGTATTTACGTCAACCTTAATTTAATAAAATAAATTGCACTGCTGCACATTACAAATAAAAAAGTCTCTTTGAATTTTGAAGCTACATTATCGTATTTTTCGTACATTAATGATTTCATGTGAATGGGTGAATGTGGTAAGATATGTAAAGCGCTTTGGGGCTGAGAGAATCGGCTAAAAAAAGCGCTATATTAGTCAAGTCTATTTACCATTAAAAAACTGAAAAACATCACGTTAATTGCAATGTATAAGGCTATCCACCATTCTTACATTATCGGCCGCTACAGTGTGTGTGTGCGTGTGTGTGTGTGTGTGTGTGTGTGTGTGTGTGTGTGTGTGTGTGTGTGTGTGTGTGTGTGTGTGTGTGTTAGTGTATGAGCGGGTTGGAAGTAGAGCCCTGGGTTTGATGTGTATGGTGGTGCGTAAAATAGTCAGATAAACCCCCGGACAGTCCCGTGGAGAAGGCCGGCAGAGAGGTGCTCAAAGTCGGCCTCAGAGAGTCACATTGCAGCGCTGAAGATGACGGAGCTTGTGGAGAGCTGGAGGCCGAAGCTCTCGCCACGGCCTGCTGTTGCAAAGCCGACGACGAGCCCCCTAAACTGGATTGCGATGCATGCATGGACGGGTGTGGGACATGCGGGAAAAAGTAGCTAGTCTGGCCCGCTAGCAGGTTCATAGAGCAGGGGTTGAGGGAGTACGTAGCCCCGGAGCAAGGCACCGAAAGCCCGCAAGGAACCGCCGAAGCAGCCAGGGCCGCCGCCGTCAAATGGTGCGTGGCGTACGGCAGGTCAGACCCCACTAGACGGTCCATGCTGAGGCCATTCGAAGAGGGGAAAGAGGAGTGGTTGTTGGCCATGTTTTGGGTTAGCATGGTACCGTAGGACATAGCTGGGTGCCCCGGATAGCTCGAGGAAGTTCCGTTGTACCCTAAAGCGCTCGTGGCCCTTGGGTGGTGCAAGGAGAGGAACGGGGACATCGGCCAGTAAAGCGAGCCGGCTCTGTCCATGAAAGTCAGGCCAGAAGTCAGTCTGGCGCCACGCTTGAAGGCCAGTTTCGCCCGGGATGTTGTGGACCGTCGCCGAAGCTTCCCCGTGGTGCCACCGATAAAAACATCATCACTAGACGGGTCCAACATCCAGTAATTCCCCTTGCCCGGGTCGTCGTAATGCCTGGGGACCTTAACGAAGCATTTATTCAGGCTTAGGTTGTGCCTGATGGAGTTTTGCCAGCCTTGCTTGTTCTCCCGGTAATAAGGGAAGTTTTTCATGATAAATTCGTAAATGCCGTTGAGCGTAAGGCGCTTTTCGGGGCTCTGACGGATCGCCATCATTATCAGAGCGTTGTAACTAAAAGGAGGTTTTTCGTACTTGCCACTTTTCTTCTCCCCGTCTCCTTCCTTGCCCTCTTTTTTATCCTCCGCTTTATCCTTCTCTTTTTCCTCCCCACAGCTTTCCTGGTTGGTATTTGTGGTCGACGGAGAAGTTGTGGTAGTGGGGTCACTTTTCTCAGCTTTCGCGTCCGACGAAGGCGCCTTCTGTTCGGCGAGGTCTGGTCCAATTGGTCGGTGTAAGGTCTGGATGTGGCTCTGTTGGTGGTTGTGATGAATATGGCTCTGGTTGTGACTGCTACTGTTGTTGTTGTTGTCGTTTAAACAAGCTTCAGGCACCAAGCTGTTTATACTGAAGGAGGATTTTGGAATCATTTTCACCTCTTTGCGCGGTTCTCCCATATCCAACATCCCCAAAGACAGCCGATAAGGAAGGCGGTGAGACGGTTTACACGGGAACCCAACGCACACAGCTGGGGGGTGGAGGGTGGAGGGAGGGGGGGTTCAAATCTCTCAATGCGTGTCCGATAATCCAGGCAGGATAGGTGGGTAAGCGAAGGAGCGAAGGACCGAGGGAAAAAAAGGGGAAGGAACGGTGGGGACTAGACGATATAAAAAGTATAGCCTCAACAAACTATTTCATGTTTCAGTTTGGGGGTTGAGAGAGAGAGGGGGAAAACGCAAACACACACACACACTCACACACAGTCACATAACACACACACACACGTATAAACCTACACACACATCGATAGCAGAGGAGACAGATAGCTGCAATTAATTAGCGAGCCACAGCCACTAACAGAGTAAAGCAAGTTAAGGAAAAAAACATACATTGGTTGGAGCCTTCGAGTTCTCAACCAACCAGAGCTACATTAGTATTACATATTAAAGGCAACCTCTCAGAGCGCGCAGCCAATCACGAAAGAGAACACGGAAACACACACATCACACATACGCCAATGCCCTGTACACTGTAAGAAATGTACACCAAGCAAGACGAGGGTTTTACGCGGCTTATTTTAGTATTTTTAAAATAAGAATTTGATTAGAATAACGTGAAAATTTGTGAGTATGGATTTTTGTTTTTTAGATTTTCAAGCGAGTATTTTGTTTGAGGAAGTGTTTTGGATTTATTAGGGATTTTTGTGTTGATACTAGAGACTCCAGCTCACAATTTAGTCTTTTATATAAGAAATAAAATGTAGTTTGTGTGAAATAAATTCAACCCTTTTCAAAAACGTGAATTATTCTAGCCTAAATGTGTTTTTTTCTTATTTTTCAGCTAAAATGGAACGTAGCCTGTTGCGTAAGAATCTCATCTGTATGAATTATGTTCTGGCGATAATTTAGAATCCATCACCTGTCAGATAAAGTTTAGAACCTTATAAATAACATGCCGTTTAACCAGTGATCATATACAAGCGAATGTGTTGTTTTTGGGGAGCTTTGTTCATTTTTTATGTTGAAACCAAATACTCTAGCTCATATTTTTGCCCCATTTTAAACCTAAAAACATGTATAAGAGTGAAATTGAGTCAGTTTTATTTTAAAATGTATATTCTTCTAACCTAAATGTGTATTTTTAATTTATTTTTGGGAGAAATTTGACTTAGAGAGTGGCTCACGCCCCAAAAAAATGACTTGACAACAGGGACATTTTTTGCAGTGTAGACAAACACACACACTCAACCCTATCGAGATTATTTTAGAACCCTCCCCCTTTGCTCTCTCATTCTCCCTCCCTCTTTCCCTAAACCGTCACTGGAAAACACACACACACACACAGAGGGAGACACACGCAGAGACACACGCACACACACACACGGAGACGAACACACACACACACACACAGCAGACACCACCAACAAACCGCAGTGCGTGCGTAAACCCAAATCCCCGCTCGCTCCTCATATTTACACTCAAATATTTTCCCCTTCGGAGTCTTCAAACCTGTTTACATCCAAACTGGGAAGCAAAATAAACAAAGGAAAGGCACGCGGACACGCTCAGGACAAGCGCGAGGCTGATTGGTGGTGTGTCACACTTCAACTGAACGGCCGCGGAAATTAAGAATAAGAAGAATAAAGGTTGAAGGCGCCATTTCTACAGAGCCGATATTCTCCTACTAAAAAACGTGCGTAGAAAAAAATACAGAGAAAATGCTTAAGATATTAAAAAAAACTAGGTATCAAATTTGTCTGTAACATCCAGGAAGGATTTGTGGTTGTAGTTTCAATCCTAGGTGTTATGCCGAAATGTGCATGCCTGTTGAAAATTGCACTCATCTTTATAAATAGGGTTATATACTCCATTGCCGAATCGTGTAATCACAGTGTAGCGGCATGTCTGAGAGATTTGTTGTTTTAAAAACACAATAAAGACCAATTTCAAAATGGTATATTGTAGT
This sequence comes from Hyperoplus immaculatus, assembly GCA_949357725.1. Taxonomy (NCBI): domain Eukaryota; kingdom Metazoa; phylum Chordata; class Actinopteri; order Uranoscopiformes; family Ammodytidae; genus Hyperoplus; species Hyperoplus immaculatus. The sequence goes on from CASHTC010000419.1 coordinate 18,268, forward strand.
TTTTAAACATATTTTTGCCTAAATGAAGACTACACCTTCTGTTAGATTTTAAAGGTGCGTGCAGAGCTGGGCATATACCACCGGCAGAGTATAGTGTTGGGAGGCACATTTGACTTGAACACAACCTGAACGAACCAAGATACACACACACACACACACACACACACACACACACACACACACACACACACACACACACACACACACACACACACACACACACACACACACACACACACACACACACACAGTGATTACATTAACGAGCGGAGAGAGCTTGAGGCCGTTGGATGTTGGATGTGAAACGCGCTGAGATTTTTCATTCACCCAAAATCAACACCCAAATGTATTTTCAAACATTTCAAATTTATTACTTATCTAATGGACTTATACATACTATTCATAACCTTTAAATGGCGATTTTAACACATTACAAACAATATATAGTCACTTTTATTTTGATAAGACTGATATTATAGTAGAGTCAGCCTTAATAGCCTACGGGCATTATTGCACTGACTTCTAGTACGTTTGCGGCTACCACTAACCAGCATTATTCCCTTATTTACCGTTGCTATATGCATATAAGGCGGAGCTCATTCTAAATAGGCCTTTATTACACATGCATGCGCTCGTAAAAACCAACATGTCGGATTATTTTTTAGGCTGGATCTTGGATTTTGTTTGGATACAATATATATTTATTTTTGACAAATAAACAGCTTATTGTTTTCGCCTAAATAGTTCTCGGCTTGGAAACCAAATTATCTCATATAGCTTGAATCATTTTAAAGACAATATATATCTGAATATTTTCGCCGAGTAAATAGATTAAGAATAATTAAAATAACTAAACAGTTGTATGGGAGTATAATTGAGATTGTGGGAGTTAAATTAGATACATAAGCATTCTTTTTATTGCCCAATTCTTATCCACATTTGTCGGTCTCGCTTAAAGCATAAAATCATAGGGTGTCGGACAAAAGGCAGAAACACACGCAAGAGAGACCTGTTCCATGATTCTTAAACACACGCATGCGCAGGTTAAACCGAATAGAAAAATTGGTTCAAAATGTTGGACCGACAGCGCCAGCAAACTAAGCATGCCCCCAAAAACTGCAAAGGTTTCCGGCTACAACTGACTGCAAGAGGCGTGAGAGATGGAGAGATTTTATAGGACAACCCATGACTTTTCTTAAAGGGTTATAAATGCTGATATAGATAGATAGATAGATAGATAGATAGATAGATAGATAGATAGATAGATAGATAGATAGATAGATAGATAGATAGATAGATAGATAGATAGATAGATAGATAGATAGATAGATAGATAGATAGATAGATAGATAGATAGATAGATAGATAGATAGATAGATAGATAGATAATAAGGCTGCATGCATTTGTACGTTAGTCAGTCACAGTTTAAGTTGCATTTGTGCCTTATATCTCATCAAAATATCAGTTGTATTAAGGTAGAACGGAAAAGAGAGACTATTCCTCCATAAATTTGCCCCAAAAAACGTGATTAAACACCGTCTAAAAGGTTAAATTAATAGTTTTACTTCTAAAAATAAATAGCAAATTCTACTACAAATGCACACAATGCGACTAAATATTTCCTATGTATTTTTTCGCCCGTTTTGTTCTAGTTATGAATGAGGTTTTCAATGCTTTAAAAGACAACCAGCATCAGTGATCTGATATCACAGACAGTGTTAATACAATAGCA
>CASHTC010000419.1:22500-25000 GCA_949357725.1 Hyperoplus immaculatus
GAGTGATTGAGTGAGTGAGTGAGTGAGCGAGTGAGTGAGCGAGTGAGCGAGTGAGTGAGTGAGTGAGCGAGTGAGTGAGTGTAAGCGTATGTATGTTTCCCCACAAAAAACAGTGTGACATATACCAAGCTATGCATCGATCAATCAAAATGTTTAATAGCCAAATTTCACACGATAAAAAAATGCGTCAAAGTGGTTTCACAACACACAGGCAAAATACATATAAATAATTCTTATGAGGCGTAATGAACTAGAATGTGACATAAACAGTGCAATACTATAAAAAAAAAAAAGCATGTGTAAGTGCATTGAAGACTAAACTTTAAAAAAATCAGATTCACGTGAAAAATTTCTCCACGGATTTGTATGGGAAGAAGACGGCTCTGCCACCTACCGGCATGCAATTTATAATGTCTAATCTTGATGTATTTTCTTTGATGTTTTACGGTCTCTACAATACTATTTCTGATGTCTAGTCTTGATGTATTGCATGCCCCCTGTAAAGCACTTTGAATTTTGAACGGCCTTGTGTCTGAATTGTGCTATAGAAATAAACTTGCCTTCATACGCTTTTCTAATGTCTATTCTATACTTGATGTATTTTAATGTTAATGTATTTTAATCTTAATGTATTTTAATCTTGCCCCTGTAAAGCGCTTTGAACGGCCTTGTGTCTGAATTGTGCTATAGAAATAAACCTGCCTTGCCTTGCCTTGCTGATTGTTTCTTGATTTTTTGGGGGACGTAAAAGGGGGTCTCGGTGCTTTCAACATTTTGCCCGAACTCAAAACAAGGACATGTTCAATATCCCGACAAACATATCCGACTGCAAAATATCAAAACACAACATGTAAGCCTAAGCAGCGTTTTAAAATTACAACCCAGTTTGAATGTGAAATCTCCATCTTCTTAATTTTGACAATTCTGTGTAATTTTTTTTTTAATTTTATTCACTTTTCTAATGTCTATTCTATACGTGATGTATTTTAATCTTGATGTATTCCATGCCCCCCGTAAAGCACTTTGAATGGCCTTGTGTCTGAATTGTGCTATAGAAATAAACTTGCCTTGCTTTGCCTTGCCTATGCTCATGTGGTCTTGTTTTGTGCTTATGTGTTGTATATTTGTAGATTTTTTTATGCTCTCTAAAGCCATATCAACCTGCAAGTGAAAATTACCAAAATGACAGATCTTGCGCATTCATACCAGCCGTCATTCGATGTGATTCTCTCAAACAATTGTACCTCGTTGAATAAAGGATATTGATTAAAAGATTGATTTACATTATAACATGACTTGTGTGCTCATGTTAACGTATTAGCATTGTCCCCTTTTGTAGTGATACATCTATACAATCTATTAAAATAATCGTTATTGCGTAAAAAAAATGCGCATTTCGCATCCATTCATTTTGGACTATACAGCTTCGGAAAGCATTCAGAGAGCAGTCTGGATTTTTCTTAAATCTTCATCTCTACATAACTTAATGGAAATGCTCTTTAATGACAAAAAAAAAATGTATTGGGAATTTGTTAGAAATGTTGTCAGTAGTTTGTAGAATAAAACCAAAATGTTCGTTCTACTCAAACATATGCCTCTAAAGAGTAAAAACGACAGACACTGTACTGAACATTTTGGAGTGGTCTCTTAATTTTTTCCAGAGCTGTACATTGCTTATTTATATCCATCATGCTTTTATTTTGATAGGACAGTCGAACTGTTTGAAGTAAACACGCGCGCTGTTTGTTTGTGTTGATGTTACTTTGATCACAGGAAGCTGAAGATGTGAGTATATATTGTTGAGGCTCGGCACAGCGGCAGCTTATAAGGTTTTCTACTGTGTGTGTGTGTGTGTGTGTGTGTGTGTGTGTGTGTGTGTGTGTGTGTGTGTGTGTGTGTGTGTGTGTGTGTGTGTGTGTGTGTGTGTGTGTGTGTGTGTGTGTGTGTGTGTGTGTGTGCGTGTGTGGAGGAGGAGGAGCAGAGAAGAGAGAAAAAAAAACATCCATTGAGCCTCTGTTTCATGGATATTTTTTTTTGTTTTTTAAAACAGACTACAGTCCAACGTTTTTACAGAATAGATTTGGGATTTTCTTTTCATTTTGTAAATAAAAAAATACTATGTACAGGTCTTACAAAATGCATTTTCTGCATGTTTTCATGAAGAAAATGTCTCATAAATCAGACAGTGAACCACATATGAACAAATCCTTCTGTAATGACCTTCAGAATAGTGCTGAGAATGATTATGGAAAGTTTAGTTGATGTAAGTGCTTTAGAAGATGTAGATTTTTGGTTCAGAGTGTTGAAAACCGAATCAATTAATTTTCTCAAGAATAAGATTAAAAAAAAGAAAGTTATAGAAAATGTAATTATCGCTGTGGAAACTTTCTTTTCTGACGTGTGTGTGTGTGTGTGTGTGTGTGTGTGTGTGTGTGTGTGCGTGTGTGTGTTGCTATTTTTAAGTTCAATCAGGTAGAAATAAGAATCAGAAATACTCTGA
>CASHTC010000419.1:32500-37500 GCA_949357725.1 Hyperoplus immaculatus
TATTATGAAGTGATTGCCAACTTGATCTGAGTGAATACATGAGAGGATTTGATGCTAATTAATAAACAAAGGAGTTAATTTGCCAAAAAATCATTAATTAACTAAAAGTTCAGTGTGTGTGTGTGTGTGTGTGTGTGTGTGTGTGTGTGTGTGTGTGTGTGTGTGTGTGTGTGTGTCTGTGTGTGTGTGTGTGTGTGTGTGTGTGTGTGTGTGTGTGTCTGTGTGTGTGTGTCTGTGTGTGTGTGTGTCATCTTTCACAGCTCTTCCTACTTTTGATTTATTTGAATCTATAATTTCTGAATTTTACACATCTGACTGTCACTGGTCTAGCTGAATTCATTGTTCATTTAGTATTTCATCTAATTGTATTCTTGCTCTTTTTGTTGTATTTTATGTACTTCATTTATTTGTTATATTCAAATTAATACATCTGCATTTTTATCATATTTTATGTCTGTTTTCTCTGTTCATTATGTGTTATCCTTGTGATTGTTTATTATGTATGCTACTCGTCACTGTAAACGAGGGAAAAACTTCAGTCAGTGCGTTTCCATGCAGACTCATAATCGGATAACTAAACGAATAAGACCTCAACAGGACTTTTAAACTGCATGTAAACACCTTTATCCGATCTACTTCGGACACAAATCGGCACAATAACGGACAAGAGAAGTCGGATAAGAACACCTAGATAATTCGTTCATTGTCGGCTTTCTCTCTGCATGTATACAGGGATCGGATATCGCATATCGGACTTCTCGTTCTGTGCTTGTGTGCCTGCGCGTGATAGGCTACACCATGGGTTATTGCCGGAAGGGAACCGGACGTGACTCTAAAACCACTTGTTGAAAGCATGGTTGAAAGGGCTACAGCGCCACCTAGCATAGTGGAGACAGCCATGCATCGGACATTTATCCGATTTCTGAAAGGTCATGTATACTCAGACAAGTGACACGGTCCGTTCGAGTGTCTTGTTCGATATATGTGATAATCCAATCTGAATTGATTCATTGATTATCTTTGTGAGCTTTTAGGTTTTTAAAATTGTATTATTCTATAAATGTATTTTCTAATTCCACCCATTATTTCTTTAAGGCACTTTGTGACTTTGTGGGCAATAAAACTTTATAATTAAAATGATCTTTTTGCATCTGAAAAGGCCGACTATGATTCACACATCAGTTATGTGTGTTAAAGGTGTAGTCAGTGATTCTGGAGAACACTTGTTGTCAAAATCACTTTGTGTCAAAATCAGTGAATATCTCCTCATGTCTATACTGTGTTCATAGCCTAGTAATGTAAACTGGCATGTAGACAGAGGGTAAGTTAACAAAGAGGCCACCGTAGCTACATGCCCGTTTACAGAGCCTAGGCTGTGTATTAACACTGGATTATTTTTTAAGATATTTTTTTGGCATTGTTATGCTTTATTGATAGTGTAGAGACAGAGTTGAAATGGGGCAGAGAGGGGAGTGACATGCAGAGAACGACCGCGGGCTGGAATCGAACCCGGGTCCGCTGCTGGCCGAGGCCCATGGGGGGGGGGGGACGTCCTACCAACTGAGCTAAGGGGGGGGGACGCCCTACCAACTGAGCTAAGGGCCCATGGGGGGGGGGGGACGCCCTACTAACTGAGCTAAGGGGGGGACGCCCTACTAACTGAGCTAAGGGCCCATGGGGGGGGGGGGGGACGCCCTACCAACTGAGCTAAGGGGGGGGGGACGCCCTACCAACTGAGCTAAGGGGGGGGGACGCCCTACCAACTGAGCTAAGGGGGAGGGGACGCCCTACCTACTGAGCTAAGGGGGGGGGACGCCGTACCAACTGAGCTAAGGGGGAGGGGACGCCCTACCAACTGAGCTAAGGGGGGGACGCCCTACCAACTGAGCTAAGGGGGGGACGCCCTACCAACTGAGCTAAGGGGGGGACGCCCTACCAACTGAGCTAAGGGGGGGGACGCCCTACCAACTGAGCTAAGGGGGGGGGACGCCCTACCAACTGAGCTAAGGGGGGGACGCCCTACCAACTGAGCTAAGGGGGGGACGCCCTACCAACTGAGCTAAGGGGGGGACGCCCTACCAACTGAGCTAAGGGGGGGGGACGCCGTACCAACTGAGCTAAGGGGGGGGACGCCCTACCAACTGAGCTAAGGGGGGGGACGCCCTACCAACTGAGCTAAGGGCCTATGGGGGAGGGGGGGACGCCCTACCAACTGAGCTAAGGGGGGGGGACGCCCTACCAACTGAGCTAAGGGGGGGGACGCCCTACCAACTGAGCTAAGGGCCCATGGGGGGGGGGACGCCCTACCAACTGAGCTAAGGGCGCCCCCGAGCTTTTGACCACTCCTACATTTTTATTTTTTTTTCTCCGGAAAAACATGAAGAGACCACTCCAAATGTTCAGTGTCTCTCGTTCTACTATTTATAGGCATATGTTTGAGTAGAATGAACATTTTGGTTTTATAATATTATATAATATAATACTATATAATATGTTGTCAATATAATATATACTGACAACATTTCTACCAAATTCTGATACATTTTTTGTCATTTAGAGCATTTTCAGTAAGTAATGTAGAGATGAAGATTGAAGAAACATCCAGACTGGTCTCTTAACTTTCTCCGGAGCAGCATGTTGCTTTGTATTGAATCTCGTACGGCCCTTCGGTCAACTGACGGTGTTTTTAAATGTGCGAAAGAAATACATTTGACTTTGATTTTAACGGTGTTGGAAAGTGACGTCAGATTAAATCTCTATTTCTTATTGAAGAACTTTCTGAAGACATTCCTGCGTGACTTGCTGCTGTTGTCCTCGGTTACCTGTGATGTCACAGTGGGGGGATCAGGGGGGGGCACCGCCATTCGGCCGAGGGAAGCTGGGAATTACAAAAAAAATAAATTATTCTTTTGTCACTTTATTCTTAATTCAAAAAAAATTGCTATTTAATTTTTTTTTTTTTTTGCTATTTAATTTTATTATCAGCTCCATATTTCATTTCAAAAGCACTTTTCAAAATTCACATTACAAAAGTGATTTACACGGCAGCAGAAATATAAAGATAAGTCATCCCATTTTAAAATAACAGTTAAAACAGTTTGGTGTATATAAAAAAAAATAAATCAAAAATCAAGAAAAAATATACAGTATGCAATGAAGAAAAGGCAATAATGGGCTATTTTATATAAGAAACCAGCATTTTGAAATGTACTAAAAGTTAACGCTCTAGGGATTTCTCTTGAGTTTTTTATGATTGTTGATGTAAGGGTTAATGCCCGACGAGGTGTCCAGGTATCAGGGGTTAATGGACACCGTGGAGGCGAGAACTGCCCTGTAAGGTGACCTTGAGTGCTATGAAAAGGCGCCCTCAAATAAAATGAATTATTATTATTATTATTATTATTATTATTATTATTATTATTATTATTATTATTAAAAACTCATATAATAGATGATAATTCAACAACAAAAACATGAAAGATTGACATGGACTTTTCACCACACGTTCGAATGAATTCAAAATTAAAATATAAAAAGATAAAAAAATTATTTTTTTGTTATATTTCATGTGTAAAAATCCTTTCTGTCTAAAAACAAAGACTAAAAGTAAACCCTACCTGCTATGTCACGCAGGTATACAACAATTTTGTTACTAATATAAAGAATCATTAAAGGTGCAGTGTGTAATATGACATCATCAAGAAAGTTCTACAAAGTTCTAGAATGCAACGCTCCCTGGGTAACCCCAACCCTTTAGAATAATAACAGAAGCTGCAGTGGCCTTCAAGGACAAGAACAATTCTACATTTTAAACAATGCACCTGATGACATTCCAACTATGACACTTTCAAGATGGCAGCACTAGGCCTTGGTCCAAAATATGCAGAAATATGGACATATATGAGACCCTTTCTAAGGGAAAAATAAATCATTCAAAACCTTTTTTTCAGCTATTATGCACTAAATTAAATGTACTTATGGATATTATAATTACTTTCTACAAAATCTGCTAGGAAATAAAACCCAAAATTCTACACACTGCAGCTTTAATTCACCAGGACAATTCCAAATGAGATTTAAATGATCTTTTTCAAGGCAGTCCAGGCCAAGAAGGCAGCATGCAAACATCGAAGTTTTACATTTAAAAACACACACACACACACACACACACACACACACACACACACACACACACACACACACACACACACACACACACACACACACACACACGCGCGCAAACACACACACACACTTCATTTCATAATGTAACAAGCATTTCTGTCTAAAAACAAAGACTAAAAGTGAACCCATACCTGCCGTGCGTGGTTCCCCCTCCTCATGGTAGCGGTGTTTGTCGTAGTAAGTGTGAGGCGGTTTGGGAGGAGGCGGACCCTCGGAGGAAGACTGTCTCTCTAGAATCTCTCCTCTCTCACTCCTTTCTGTTCTCTCACTCTTTTCTGTTCTCTCACTCTCTTCTGTTCCATCTATTCTATGTCTTCCTTCATTCAGAGGTGTAGTGGGAGAGGGAGGTTCTTCTGGAGGCTCGGTTAACTTCTCAAGACTTAGGTTCACCGATGACGCTCTCCTGAAAAAAATAGAAAAATTAAAAGTGCTTTATAAATCAATTTCATAATTATTTTTTCATTTGAATTTTTCCTTTATTTATCTTCAAAAGATTGATTGAGGGGGGTGTGTGTGTGTGTGTGTGTGTGTGTGTGTGTGTGTGTGTGTGTGTGTGTGTGTGTGTGTGTGTGTCTCTGGGTGTTGACCCTCATATACAACGATGTCGAGTAAAAATTCAAGACACACACAAACACAATGCAAATGTACAACAAGCTGACAAAGAGACAAGAACAATATCTATCTAGCTATCCATCCATCCATCCATCCATCCATCCATCCATCCATCCATCTTTTACTTTGAAAATACTCAGGTTGCGTTCTGAATCGCATACTTTCTACTATATAGTTTGGTAGAAAAAAGATTTAGGATGTCC
>CASHTC010000419.1:40000-47500 GCA_949357725.1 Hyperoplus immaculatus
GACGTTTAAACAGGTGGTGTCTGATTATTTTTTTTCTTTAAGATATTTTTTTTTGGCATTTTTATGCTTTATTGATAGTGTAGAGACAGAGTTGAAATGGGGCAGAGAGGGGAGTGACATGCAGAGAACGACCGCGGGCTGGAATCGAACCCGGGTCCGCTGCTGGCCGAGGGCCATGGGGGGGGGGGGGACGCGATTCTTGAGAACGCTGGAATATCTGTTAATATCTCCTCCTGTGTGCGCTTAAAAATAATCTAGTGTTAATACACAGCCTAGGCTCTGTAAACTGACATGTTGCTAGCTACAGTGGCCCCCCTCTGTTTACATACCAGTTTACAGAGCCTAGGCTGTGTATTAACATTGGGCTTTTTTCAGCACACACACAGTACAGACCAAACCTTCTGTAAATTCTCACCTTGTTTCCTCCTTGTTGCTTCAGTTTGATCTGCAGCGTTCCCTCCATTTTGATTGGCTTAGAGGCTGTGACCTAATAAGACCAGAGAACCAATCAGCCTTCAGTATTTAATATATATAATATATATAAATACCAAAATCCGATAAAAAAAAATTAAAAATCCCCGTATCCAATTGCAGAAACGTTCTCGTACACATAACAGCGCAAAAAGCATATTTTTTTCGTGTTCAAATTTTTGTAGGAATAATCAAAACGCAATAAAGTTTCACTGGCAGTTTCTACCTCCTGTGTGGAGCTTGAAAGGCCAGTATCTTCTATCTCCCTGTGTTTCTGTGTGGGAGACGGCTGGAGCTCTGTCATTGGCTGAGCGACGTCAGCTGACTCAGAATCCTGCTCTGTGATTGGTGCAGCAGTCAGTGGTGTAGAATGTTCAGGAGAATCCGGGCGATCAGGCAGAGAATGGACCTCTGTCATCGCTGGGGAGGATCTTTTTGCGACCTAAAAGTAAGTTAGAAAGTACATTTTAATTTGTATTTTTCATTTATATATATAGTACATTTTAAAAGGTGCTCCGAGGAACTTTGTATTAATTCTAGCGCCCCCCTTTGGACAAAAGTGGTAGTGTTTTTACTACGCCAGCTGTTGTTCCTGGGTGAGCGTATACCCATGACAAAGGCATTAAGAAAAACTATATAAAGTTCCTCGCAGCTACATTAACCCATTGATGACTATGGCAATCTAGGATGCATGTCCTTAATGCCTGAGGGTTTTCTGAAAAAATAGTACGAATTGTCAAGTCTACCAAAACCTTAATATCTAAGCCTGTGTAGCACATAGAAACATGAAATAAAATACATTTAAAAGTTAAGGTTCACAGGTTTTATTTAAACATGCTCCCTTAGCGCTTACACACCAACAAATATTTCTAAAAATCGTCAAAATTAGATGGGGGAGAAAAAAAAGAATAAATAATATAAAATATTTAGTGTGATTTTCGTCAGTAGCCTATAGTGGACCTTGATTCTGCGCACCAAACGCCACTAACTGTTCTGTAATACACTATCGCTGACACAGCCGGCTTATTTTTTTTTATTATTTTGTTTTATTTTTAATTTTTAATTTTTTTGATTGATGTGATTTTCGCCAAACCACACAACTTTTGGGTGATCACGTGGTCTTAAAAAATCAACAAAACCCACCTCATGTGTATTTGAACCAATGACAGTGCATTATATGCTGCGCATGCCATGAAAATTAGATAAAGTAACAATGCTGCACGATGCAGCATCAGGCAGGAGAGGCAATGTGGCATCGCGCAGCAGCCGTCATCAATGGGTTAAAACCAAGCCCCAACCTCAGCGATTTTTACCAGTATCCAATAAGGAAGTGACCACAACTGTAGTAACCCGGAAGTGCCACTGGGGGCTGTATGCAGAAGAGAGCCATCTCTCATTGACTCCAATGTTAAACATGCCGTTTTCACAGCATTATTAAACCTATTTCAGGCCTGGATTGAAAAACCATTGTAGTCTGTATGTTTAGTTCATATCTCCATGACAACTCTGAGGGGGGTGAATTTTTTTCTAGCAGACTAGTTTTTATTCTATTGGAAGTTAAAATATATGAATTTTAGGGGCGTGGCCTCTTGATTGACAGCTAGCCTCTGTCCCTCACTCAACCTCGAAGGCTAGTTGTAAGGGTTAGCATGCTAACTCAGTAGACAGCAGTGTGTTCATTCCTCCATCCCGTGTGCTGCTTGGGGCTGTACCAACGATGGATTAAGGACTGTGGTTTACAGTTTTTTCGGTGAGTAACACTGTATTTACAATTATTATTGTTATGTTACAACTGTACACTGTAGCCTATAGAACCAATTAAAAGCTGTTAGTTTCGCGAGTGTCACAGTGAGTGTTAGCTCTGTTATGCCAGCTAAATAAATAGCTAGTAGCCACTACCATGACTTGAGCACCGGGAGAGTTCGGGCGGTGTTTGGGCCGTGAGGGTCGCTGTTTTACAGTTTATTAAGGGCATGGTACTGTGTTGAATACGTGTGGTATATCGGTTTAAATCATATCATAAATCATGTTGGCTGCATGCTTGTGGAGCCGGTGTGTCTCTGCCCGGGCCCGAGGTTTTTTCAAGGCTCCATGCCGCTAACGACTGTTCATGGTCAGATGGGCACGTAATGGAATCGGCTCAGAAACAAAAGTTGGGCTGAGCGGTCCAGTTAAACCTTTTACTATCTATGGGTTAAACATATGGCATAGGAACACTTTTGTGACAAAATATATGCTCACAAGTTTGCGCTCAATAATGTATAGATGAAGGGGCTATGTGCATCCGTAAAACCGGCTCCGTTCCACGGTTACTACGATGGTTATTTTTTTTATAACAGTCGTATAAACTCAAATTAAATATACAATTGTGGCTGTGTTTCCGCATCTGTGTTATCCGTGGATATTATGACGGTTATCGTACTGCATTAACTCTAAAATAAATATACAATTTTTGTTGTTTCTTCCTTTATTCCAATTTCAAACGCTATTTTTCCGAAAAAAATTATTGATTGCCTAGTGCATTACTTTTATCTGACTCTGTCTGTATTGTTTGACTCAGTGGTTGTCTCTCTGTCCTCTTCCAGGTTAACATGGAGGAATGAATGTGTGCCTCTGTCTCCCTGATCTCTACGTGAAAGAGCGACGGTGTGGCTCTTCATCTGGCAGCAGCTGAAGTCAACCTACATTCACACTATCCTCATCTTATCTGCTTGTGATAATTGTCATTGATTGTGATATGTTGTGATATATCTTGTTCTGCATTGTCCGTCTTTGTAGAAGTATTCCTGCTCTGTAGAAAATCTTTCAAGTTTTTTTTTGTGGGATTTTTACCTAACTTAAGTAAAGTGTTTTACAACATTACATAGCTCTGATTAGGCCTATATAAAAAAACATAATTTTATTAATTGATAACTTAACAGCCCCAAATGTATTATCTTTTGACTATTTTTGTGTAATTTTTAATGAAAATATGCCGAGAATGTTTCATATAGCTTCTCCTGTTAAAATTTCAATGCAAAACTTTTACTTGTAACAGAGTAATTTAACAGTTTGGTATTTGTACTTTTACTTCAGTAAAGGATGTGAATATTTCCTTCTACACTGTTTAATCTTTACCTGGGTCATCTTTGAGTCTTACATACAAGCAAAATCATTTTCATAAGTACTTTTAATATAACATAATGTTCTACTTTTACTCAAGTGATATTGTAATTGGTGACTTGTAAAAGAGTCAATTCTCTGATATGATGATGAAGATACTTTTAATGACCACACAGCCAGGCTGGTGGAATTTGTTTTCAGTACAGCTCCTTGGTACAGGTTCCAACTTTACATTGAACATACAGACAGGCACATTACATAATACAACAGGGCCATGCTTAATCGTCAGCGTTCAGATTTTAGAATGTTGGAAGGCATAGTGTGCAGGGTGAGTGGGATCAGAGATGTGTAGTGTCAGTTTGCGGGATAGTAATTCAAGGGATGGTAGGGTGTGCCAATAATTTTGGATGCTGTTGATGCACTCTAATTTCTTCCGGGAGAGTGAGTCAAGCCTGGCAAATCAGACTGATGGATGAGGTGAGGATGCTTTCAACGATGGCTGTATAGAAGCGATAGAAAGTGTATTTAATCATTTAATTCAACTGTTGCACCTTAACATAAAACCCTGCTCTAAATATTTTATATAATATATGTATATTCAAAATCATAGGCTATTAAATTAGTGTTCTCATCTGTTTATAGATTGAATGTGTCCTCCCTTATCATGTATTACTGTTAATAACATTTTCAGTCTGGAGACCAAAATACAATTAATATTATTACAAATACATTGAGAGCAGCTTGTTCAGCCCTTAGTCAACACTAGGAGACATTTGTTTCAGCTACGAGCTTTTTAATGCCCTCTCTCTTGTGCTCGGAGGTGATATTGAGAATATGTTCAGCTCTGTTGGGGTTGTTGGACCAAACTGGAGGCAGGGAATTACGTGACTGAGGCTGAGCTCGTCTACCGGTAGGCTTACTAGTAGAGCGAGTGTTGTTAGCCTAGCTCCTGGCGGTCGTGCTAAATGTTGCTAACAGGGTGTACGTCACAGTACTTCGGCTAGATGGGACTATCTCCCTCCCCCCAACGTCGCTACATGCCCTGTTTTGGTACGAGGAAGTGAGGCGGAGTCAAACTCTGGCAAGATGGCGGCGCGCACACGCCAAGAAAGAAGGGATACTCCTCGGTGAACTGAGGTCGGCCATGATGCTTTATCCATTATATTATACTATCTATGGTTAAAACAGACCGTTACAAATTCAAATGTTATGTTATTGACAGACTCTATATGTTCTTTTTCACCAATAAACTTTGTTGAAAAAATAAAAAATTATAATATAAAAACAATTTAAACGTAAACAATTGTAATTAAATAACTAAAAAAGGTATTGACCTGCGGTGGTGGTGGTGGCGGCTGAGTGGGAGCAGCAAGCCCTCTGATTGGAGGAGGAGAGTCAGGTGGTGTAACGGGCTTCTCTGATTCGTCGAGAGACTCAGAGCGGCTTCCGTACAGAGCAGAGCGACGTCTGGGCTTTGGAGCCAGAGGCGGTTTGGATCTGGGACCAGGGATCTCTTCAGGAGTCGACTGAGGACGTTAAATTAATAAATAAATAAATTAATACATTTATTTCAGACATGTCAAAACGATTTAAATATATATATATATATATATATAAAATAAATTAAATAAAAAAAAAAAAAAGACAAGAATAGCGCACAATTGTTTTTTTTAAAATTAGTTCACAAATAATTTTAAAAAAGGCATATTACAACATATACAGAATTCGATAAACCAACATCTCGATTAATTCTCCTGTTAATAATTATTATCGAACGTATATCGAGTCAATACAAGCTTCCATTTCAGCGACTTCATTTTGCTAGTCCGACAGTGAGACGCGTCAAAATTCACATTCCAAATTATTCGCATTTTGGTGCCGTCTATTCGCGACGTGTCCGGTGTGCAAAGGCCTTAAAGCTGGGGTATATGATTTCTGATTGGTCAAAATTAACATGAGCATGATACACTTTGACCAATCAGAACGAGGCTCCGATTCTAAAAAAAAAAAAAAAAAAAAAAATCAGATTCTCTGTTCTCATTGGCTGTTGGGACTGTCCATTCACTTTGGCACGACTTTGTTGGTGTAGAGCGTGTCAGGGAGGGACCATAGGGGAGGCACCAAAGAGAACAAGTGGAGCGGTTGAGGTATTTGAATTCGAATCTCTATCCCAACTGCCATTTTCACCCCAAATCCTCCACCCCAGCTTTAAGTCACACAAAATGAAGGAGTAAAAAGTATAAACGTATTAAATCTTACCCTTTCTCCACGCTCTGATGCTGGTGTGATCTCTGAGTTGCTGGTTGGACTAGCAGAAGTCTTTTCTTCAACTTCCCACGTCTTTCTGCTCGCACTAAACCGATTATTTGAGTCCAAATTTTGCTGTTTTCGTGGGCTAGGTGTGGGTGTAGCGTTAGCTGTAGTATTAGCATCTTCAGAGGTTGTATATCTGGTTGTTTTCTTGTCAATTTCGTCCGTAGAAACAGAGATTTGAGGTGATTTAGGGCGTTCTAGTCGACTTTTCCAGGATTTGGGACTATAAGGAGCTTCTTCCTCAACTTCCCATGTCTTTTTACTGGCACTAAAGCGATTTTTTGAGTCCAAATCGTGTTGTTTAGTCGGGCTGGGTGTGGGTGTAGCATTAGCTTTTTCAGAGGTGGTATAACTGGTCAATTTCTTGTCCATTTCATCAGAGATTTGAGGTGATATAGGGCGTTCTTGTCGACTTTTCCAGGATTTGGGACTAAAAGGAGCCTCTTCTTCAGCCTCCCATGTCTTTCTACTGGCACTGAAGCGATTTTTTGAGTCCAAATCGTGTTGTTTAGTCGGGCTAGGTGTGGATGTAGCATTAGCTCTGTTAGTAGCATCTCCAGAGGTGGTGTAACTTGTCGTTTTCTTGTCCGATTTTTGAGTGAAAGAAATCGGGGCAGTTTCCTCTTCCTCGACATCCCATTTCTTCTTACCGGAACCAAAGTGTTATTAACAGTTATAGTGAGTAGCAATAGACAGTGTACACATTGTAATTGTGAAAGTAAAATGAATTAACAATTAGAATTAAGCATGGGATGAATTTGCCTTTTTAAAAAAAATTAAAATACTGAAATGTGTGAAAGGTGTGTACGGTAATTAATAGTAATAGTGACGCGTAATAGACAATGTCAAAAGTGTGAAAAAAATAAAAAATAAAATAAATTAAAAATTAACATTAAAATTAAAAAAATTAAAAATATATATAATTTTTTTTAAAATAAAAGATAAATAAGATAAATTAAATAAAAAAATAGAAATATTGAAATATGTAAAGATACTTACAGTCTTTGAGTCCTTGTTGTGTTAAAAAAATTAAAAAAAAATATATATAATTTTTTTTTAAATAAAAGATAAATAAAATATTTTTTTTTATTAAAAATTAGAAATACTGGAATGTGTAAAGGTACTTACAGTCTTTGAGTCCTTGTCATGTTGTGTAGTCGGGCTGGATGGGGGTGATGTAGCATTAGCTGTAGCATTAGCTGTAGCATTAGCTGTAGCATTAGCTGTAGCATTAGCTGTAGCATTAGCTGTAGCATTAGCATAGGCTGTATAACCGGGTGTCTTCCTGTCTGTCTTGCTGCTGATATCTCTTGATGTTAAAATACTTTTCGGGGTTTTTGGATCGGACGGTTTTCTCCGTAAAGATGAAACTCTGACGGGAGGCTTTCTGTCTGCAGCGTCCATCTTGTCTTTACCGCGGAGATTCAGCCTCTTCTCCCGCTAAAAAGAAAAAGAAAAATACTCAGATTTTAAGAATACAATACAATTGGATACGGACATATAATTTTTTTTTTTTTGTCATTTTCAAGCTTTATTAGACAGTACAGAGTTGAAATGGGGAGACAGAGAGAGAGAGAGAGAGAGAGAGAGAGAGAGAGAGACAGAGAGAGAGAG
>CASHTC010000421.1:0-5000 GCA_949357725.1 Hyperoplus immaculatus
AAACAATTTAAAAGTCAATTAATGTTTATCTCTTCATTTTAAAAATAAATCATCTTTTAAAAACATGTGCAAACAACAACTCATCATCGATAACTGAACAAACAATGTTCCCATAGCACCAGCGGGTCTTAAAAGTGTCTAGATCTCCAATGTTTTTATAAAAGCTATACTCTAGCCACAGTCTGGCTCTGATGTTGATTAGCCAGACTGTGCCTGCATCCTGCCCTTCTTTGTTTTCAATTTGGTTTTTTCTGCTGATGTAAATTGCCATTTTGGCTTCACCAGATAAAAAATTCAAAAGTTGACATTTTTCCTTGTTCTCTTTTTGGTATCTGGCACCCATGATAAAAACTCTGTCGGAAAAAATTACACCAAATGAATTAAAAACCAATGCTAAAAGAGTGAAGAACTGCGCTAGTCGCTTACACTCAGTAAAAACATGAAAAACAGTCTCACGGAGATCACAAAAAGGACACGTGTTAAAAACCGCTGGATTAAGAACAGAAATAAAAGAATTGGAGGCAATGGCACCATGTAAAATTCGCCACTGGAGGTCGGCAGTCCGTTTTTTAAGGGGAGGTTTATAAAACAATCTCCATTGAGGACCGGGCCCAGTGTGGCCCCCCAGCCTACTGGTCCACACAGTGGGGGGGCGGCTGCTCAGTCCGGCTCTGTTTATGCTCTTATTGCAGTTGGCGTATATGGTTTTCTTGTCTGCTTTATTCACTGTCAGCCTGCTCATGTTGCTTGGAGTGAGCAGGGGCCCGGTCAGCTCTCCTACCACGGGGCTCAGGCGGACATCAGGGAAGGGGTCAGTGGGGTCTGGTGTGGCTCTTTTCAGGCAGTAATCTTTGAGGAGACTTCTTTCTTTGACGCTCAGCCTCTGCCTCCAGAGCTCCAAGAGTCTCTCCGCCACTCGCTGTGATTGAAGGCCCAGCCGAGTGCCCAGGGCCCCGGCATCATCCAGCTCTGGCCCCACTTCCTCCACCAGCTGCTGCAGGCAGACGGTCCCTGAGCGGCACAGTGCCCCCGTCAGGCCGGGGGTGGTGTTGTTGGTGATGTCCAGCCTGGCCCCGTGGATCAGCGGCTCCTTTAGTAACCAGTACAGAGAGTTAGCTTCATGGCACACTTTACGATTAAAAAGGGCCCATGACTTAAAAACACCCTGATAAAACGGAGGTAACCCACTTAAATTTAAAAATTTAGAATCAGTTAAAAACAGAGCAGTATCCAGCCCCAGGTTACTTACATGTCTGAGAATGCAGCTGGCCACATTCCTCCACACCAAGTCTGTCGAACCAGACAGGAACTTCTGTACAAACTGAATTCTAAAAGTGGCTGTTCTACTGGCCAAGTGGATGAGGCCCTGTCCCCCCTCCTCTCTGGATAAAAACAGCACTCCCTGTGGCACCCAGTGCAACCCGTCCCAGAAAAAATCCACTATTTTTCTTTGAATTTGGGCTAGTAAGCCTGAGGGAGGGTCAACACATGAGAGGCGGTGCCACAGTTGGGAAGCTACTAGATTATTTAAAATCAGGACTCTACCTCTGTAGGACATCTGTGGCAGTAGCCATTTCCACTTAATTAGTTTACTTTCTACTTTTTCAGTGACGTTCTCCCAGTTCTTCTGGACTAAACCATCCTTACCAAGGAATACACCGAGGTACTTAATTCCGTCTGTCTTCCAGTTTAAATTTTGGGGAAGAACTGGGAGACCGTCACGCCATTCACCGACAGCGAGGGCTTCACTCTTTTTCCAGTTAACCCTCGCTGCCGATGTAGCTGCAAAATCATCAATAATGTTAATTAAAATGTCCACATCTGCTTGGTTTTTAGTAAAAACAATTACGTCATCAGCGTAAGCAGATAAAACAATATTTTCATTAAAACCAGGTAAAACCAGACCTTGTAGGTTGGAGCGTATTTTGTTGAGGAGGGGTTCCAGGGAGAGCGCGTAGAGCATTCCGGACAAAGCACAGCCCTGCCGCACGCCTCTACACACTCTAAAAGGAGCACACAGACCACCGTTAAATTTCAGCACACTCTCAACATTACTGTACAACACTTTGATCTTGGCTATGAAGCCAGCGCTGAACCCAAACTTCTCCATAACTCTCCAGAGGAAGTTGTGTTCAACGCGGTCAAATGCCTTTTCCTGGTCTAGGGAAATCAAACCAGTGTTAATGCCAATAGACTTAGAGACCTCCAAGACATCCCGAATTAGGTAGACATTGTCTACCATGGACCTGCCGGGCACACAGTACGTTTGGTCCCGATGGACGGACTGCTCCATCGCCTCCCTCAGCCTGTTGGCGAAGGCTTTGGACAGAAGCTTGTAATCCACACAAAGCAATGACACAGGCCGCCAGTTCTTGATATCCTGCAAATTACCCTTTTTGGGTAAGAGTGTTATAACTGCCCTCCGGCAGGACATCGGCATGGAGCCGCAGGCCAGGCTTTCATTAAAAACATCCAACAGGTCTGCAGCTAAAATATCCCAGTATGCTTTATAAAACTCAACTGTCAGACCGTCGATGCCCGGAGCCTTCCGCCCCTGCATGCCCTGTAAGGCAGCTTGTAGCTCCTCCCTGCTCAGAGGCCTCTCCAGCTGCGAGTTGGTCTCCGTAGAGACCTGAGGTAGCCCCCTTAGGAACCCCTCCAGCGTGTCCTTCTCCTCGTACTCCGAGGAGTAGAGGGAGGAGTAAAACTCTACAGCTCTGGCCCTGATTTTCCCTGGCTCTGTCAGCTCCTGGCCTGTGTCTGAAAGCAATGTGTGGATTACTCGCCTCTGCCCGTTCCTCCGCTCCAGGCCGAAGAAGAAGCTAGATGGAGCATCCATCTCAGTGATGTTCTGTACTCGGGACCTGACTAGAGCGCCTTGTACTTTAGTGTCCAGCAGGTCAGCTAGTAAAAGCTTTTTTTCTTTGAGGATTTCAATATATCCCCGTTCTCCAGATGACTCACTCATCTTTTCCAGCTCTACTATAACAGTCTCTAAGTCCTTCATAGATCTAGTGATGTCCTGTGAGACGTTGAGGGTGTGCTGCTGACATAGAAGTTGGATTTGAGTCTTACCATGGTCCCACCACTGCCTAAGACTACTAAAATCCCCCTTTCGCTGCCTAAAAACACCCCAAAAATAACCTAAAACATCCTTAAACTTTCCGTCTAATGTTAAACTAGAGTTAAAATGCCAATGTGCGCTTTTTGGCTTAAAATCTCTAATTAAAACATGACAAACAAGCAAAGAATGATCACTAAAACCAGAAGGCATGATTCTACACATTTTAAAAATATTAAAATGATGCTTAAAACCATAAAACCTATCTAGCCTAGCTGAGGAGATCCTACTCCCTCTAAGGTGGGACCAGGTGTACTGACGGCAGTCTGCATGCATCCTTCTCCACACGTCCACCAGGCCATGAGAATGGACCAACTGCCTCAGCGCATGTTGAGAGGCTGGATGTGGCTCTGCATGATTGCGATCTAACGCTTCATTTTCTGTACAATTAAAATCCCCACCCAAGAATAAAAAATCCTCCGAGTTACAGCTATTTAATTTGTCTGTTACTTTTTCTAAAAACAGCTTCCTCTCTGTACCATTGGTTGGAGCGTAAACATTTATAAAAACCATATTAAAATGCTCAAACTGCGCTTTAATTAAAAGCAACCTCCCCATTATGACATGCTCGACCTCCATGGAGACTGGAGAGAAACCCCTAGAAAAGAGTAAGCCCACCCCTCCACTTAGATTAGTGTTGTGGCTAAGGACCACCTCCCCTTCCCATTCCCTTCTCCAGTCTCCCTCATTTTCAGCATTGCTGTGGGTTTCTTGTAAAAAAAGAACATCTATTTGTTTTGTTTTAAAAGTCTCATAAATGAGCGCCCTTTTTTTTGCCTCCCTTGCCCCATTGACATTAAGACTTCCCACTCTAAAAATGTCAGTCATGAGTGGGATATTTAAAACTAAGTTAAAAAATAAAAATACTAAAACCATTAAATTAATTAAAACACACTTCGGACTTGTCTACATTGTTGTTCATTTCCTTCTTTGCTCTTGACATCAATTTCCTCAGCCTGAACATTTCTTGGTCTGTGATGTCTGACTCCAGTCTGTTGTTCACATAAAATCTAGCAGAAATATAAAATGCTTCAACGTCTGGGAAATAGTGTTCTAGTTTTTCTAACTTTGTACTATAAGTGTCCTCTAGAAAAGATTTAATCATCCCAGCTGAATACATTTTTTTCCTCTGACTACAGCTAATCGTTTCTGTTTGTGAGAAGTCACTACTATCTGAGAGCCACTCCTCACTCTCACTGTCAGTCTGTACTGCTTTCTTCCTCGCAGTCTGCCTGTCTTCCTCCACCCTGCTTGCCTTTGCTCTACTGCTTTTATTTTTTGCCTTTCCCCTGCGCTTAGCAGTAGGCTTTTGCCATACTACTGCTGCTGCTGCTGCTGCAGCTGCCTCCTCTACCACCATCTCCTCCTGCTCCACCTGATCAGCCCAGGAGCTGCCCTCCTCTCGCCCCTGCTCCTCACCTGCCTCACCATCAGCTGTTCCACTGTGCGCCCCGCTGATTTCATCTCCCTCCTTTACATTTTCCTCCCCTCCACTTCCTCCTACTGTATCTGTCACTTCCTCACCCTTCCCGTTCTCTCCCACTTTTTTTTCTTTTTCACTTTTTTTTTCCCCTTTTTCTACACTCGCCTCAGCCTCACCCACATCACCATTGTGCACACTCACCCCGTCCTCGCTGTCGGACACGGCAGCCCGGCGCACCGCCGTGCGCGGTGCGGCGATCGGCCGCTCGGAGACAGCACTCAGCCCCGCAGCTGGGAGCGGAGCTCCGCAGGGGCTTCCCCTCGCCCCGCCTCGCCCGGCGGGGCGGCGGGGGCCCCCGCTGCCCTCCCGGGGCCAGGCGGAGCCGGCTCCCCGCGCCCCGGACAGGCCTTCACTGTATGGCCCTCAATGCCACAACCAAAGCACTTCATTACTGAC
>CASHTC010000421.1:15000-20000 GCA_949357725.1 Hyperoplus immaculatus
GATATTCACTCAGTACAGACAGGTAGTGGATCATGAGGAGATATTCACTCAGTACAGACAGGTAGTGGATCATGAGGAGATATTCACTGATTTTGACTAAAAGTGATTTTATCAACGAGCGTTCTCCAGAATCCCTGACTGTCACATTTATGTTTGACCTGTTGTCTCTACCTTGACCTCTTAGCAGTAGAATCAACAACTGAAACATTTCTTGGGCTCTTCTTGGGATTTTTCTGAGCTCCTGCACCAGTGTCGGGGGGGGGGGGGGACACCTGTTTGTAAACGCTGCCATACTGAGAAATACAGAGAGAGTTGAGTTAATGTGGAGCTGATAGGCAACTTTGTGTCAACTCGTTTGGAGATGTCTTGAATGTAACTGACATTCATTTATATTAAATCTGAAGTTACGCACTGTAGCTTTAAAAATGAAAGAAAACGTGCACAAGCGTTTTTAAATAGTTCTACATCCAGATTAAGTCTCTACGAGGAACTTTTAAATATTTCTGAAACATTTTTCCTCTGATGATCATAAATCACATGTAACAGCAAACGAGACCATCAGTGCAAAGAATACTATTTTTATATAGTTTTTCTTAATGCCTTTGTCATGGGTATACGCTCACCCAGGAACAACAGCTGGCGTGGTAAAAACAACACCACTGCTTTTAGTCCAAAGGGGGGGCGCTAGAATCAACACACACTGAAAGTTCCTCGGAGCATCTTTAAATTATATCTGATATTATATATATTTTGTTTTCTGTCCAGCTGGGTTCCTGGTTTCGCTGCCCTCCCGCTCTCTCTGCCTCTCTGCCCGCGGTGCGAAGGTCTTCCTGCATCGCTGTGATGTCACTTCCTCGTCCCAGCAGTGGGCGTGGCTTGGCTCGCGGCTGCTTCACTCTGATTCGTCCACGTGTTTGTGGGCGGATCCTAACCCCCGGCTACCGCTACACGCGCGGCTAGCTAAACTGAGCCGCTGCAGCGTCGCACCGCGCTGGATGTGCTATGGGGAGAACGGAGCCTTTGGATTGGCTGAGAGCGCCGGCCTGTATCTAAAGAAGCAGGGATCCAGGGCTGTGATTGGTGGAAAGGGTGTGACATCACAGTGGAAGAGATATGAGCTCGATAAAGGCGGGAAACTGAAGATGATGTCACTATGTCCACATACAGGTGAGTGTGTGTGTGTGTGTGTGTGTGTGTGTGTGTGTGTGTGTGTGTGTGTGTGTGTGTGTGTGTGTGTGTGTGTGTGTGTGTGTGTGTGTGGGTGGGTGTTCCAGGGGCGCTGCACTAAGGACCCCCTTCTGGAGTGTGTCTGTCTGTCTGTCTGTACTATGGCTGACCCTGTGTGAGGACCCCCTCTGGAGTCTGTCTGTCTGTCTGTCTGTCTGTCTGTCTGTGTGTGTGTACTATGGCTGACCCTGTGTGAGGACCCCCTCTGGAGTCTGTCTGTCTGTCTGTGTGTCTGTCTGTCTGTGTGTCTGTCTGTCTGTGTGTCTGTCTGTCTGTCTGTCTGTCTGTCTGTCTGTCTGTCTGTCTGTCTGTCTGTGTGTCTGTACTATGGCTGACCCTGTGTGAGGACCCCCTCTGGAGTGAGTCTGTGTGTCTGTCTGTCTGTCTGTCTGTCTGTCTGTCTGTCTGTCTGTCTGTCTGTGTGTCTGTACTATGGCTGACCCTGCGTTCTGACCCCCTCTGGAGTGTGTCTGTCTATCTGTCTGTCTGTCTGTCTGTGTGTCTGTACTATGGCTGACCCTGCGGTCTGACCCCCTCTGGAGTGTGGGGACTTGAGAGGGGAGATGAGGAAAGATGAATTTCAATGTAACCGTATGTACAATAGACTCATAGAGAAATGTAACTTTTTTATAAACTTTATGAATATGTTTTTAACATGCTAGCACGCTAAGCTAAGGTTTGGTAAAAAACACAATACCTGAACAGGACGTGAGTTAATGAGACAGCAGATCAGTCCCCTGATATTCCCCTCTCATTGTTGTGGTGTGTCTGTGTGTGTGTGTGTGTGTGTGTGTGTGTGTGTGTGTGTGTGTGTGTGTGTACGGCCCCCCTGTGTGTGTGTGTGTGTGCGTGCGTGTGTGTGTGTGTGTACTGCCCCCCTGTGTGTGTGTGTGTGTGTGTGCGTGTGTGTGTGTGTGTACTGCCCCCCTGTGCGTGTGTGTGTGTGCGTGTGTGTGTGTACGGCCCCCCTGTGTGCGTGTGTGTGTGTGTTAAGGTCACTCTGTACGACTCAGTCCAAAGGAAAGACGTCAGCATCTCTTCCTGTCAGAGTCTCAGAGAAGTTTCTGTGACTCACATTCAAACCACTCAGACTCATATATTTCCCTTAAAGTCTCTACGAGGAACTTTTAAATATTTCTGAAACAGTCTCATTGTTCCTCTGATGATCATAAATTACATGTAACAGCAAACGAGACCATCAGTGCAAAGAACGCTATTTTTATATAGTTTTTCTTAATGCCTTTGTCATGGGTATACGCTCACCCAGGAACAACAGTTGGCGTGGTAAAAACTCAAATGTCAAGAGAGGCAAGTGTCTGCACTGGCTTTTTGAGTCAGTTATTCTGGAGAACGCTTGTTGTTCAAAATCACTTTCGGTCAAAATCAGTGAATATCTCCTCATGATCCACTACCTGTCTGTACTGAGTGAATATCTCCTCATGATCCACTACCTGTCTGTACTGAGTGAATATCTCCTCATGATCCACTACCTGTCTGTACTGAGTGAATATCTCCTCATGATCCACTACCTGTCTGTACTGTGTGAATATCTCCTCATGATCCACTACCTGTCTGTACTGAGTGAATATCTCCTCATGATCCACTACCTGTCTGTACTGAGTGAATATCTCCTCATGATCCACTACCTGTCTGTACTGTGTGAATATCTCCTCATGATCCACTACCTGTCTGTACTGAGTGAATATCTCCTCATGATCCACTACCTGTCTGTACTGAGTGAATATCTCCTCATGATCCACTACCTGTCTGTACTGAGTGAATATCTCCTCATGATCCACTACCTGTCTGTACTGTGTGTGTGTCTCTGTGTAACTTCTAAACTCTGTAAACTGAATTAGTGAATTATCACCGGATGTATCTTCAGCGCACACACAGTACAGACTGATTTTGACATAAAGTGATTTTTACAACAAGCGTTCTCCAGAATCACTGACTACAACATAAAACACCTTTCAGACATATATTATATATTGTCTATGTTATCTTCTTGTAGTGCTAGGAAATGTCTCGTCTATTTGTTTGTGTTTGTGCACTTCTATCTGTTCACCGCGGGATAGTGAGTCCTGCACATGTGAAGTTTTTGAAAATAAAGCTGACTGGAAACTTCAAACTTCAAACCTGAAACAAAGCTGCAGTGTAAATACCTTTAAATATGTTTTTTCGTTTCCTAACACTAAAGAACTTTCTCCTTATTTCTCCCACAGATCCGGTCTCCACTACGTTATATTCATCCACACACACCAGAGAAAACAACATCACCACCGGAGCCTCCACAGCTGGGAATGACATCATCAAACCTCGAACTAAACGCTCAGACACAACACAGACGATAGACCGGCCCCATACTGTCTCTACCCAGGCTTTAGATGGACCCCATACTGTCTCCACACAGGCTTTAAATGGACCCCATACTGTCTCTACCCAGGCTTTAGACGGGCCCCATACTGTCTCCACACAGGCTTTAGACGGGCCCCAGACTGCATCCACCAGTCCCAATGTGTTCACTAAAGGGTAGGACTTTTGTTTAAGACTTTTTTAAAGTTATTTTTCCATGTGTGTCTGCGTGTTTGGGTAATTTGATGTTTTAATTTCAAGCTGATGGTAAAGTTTAGGTTTCTTTCCTGAATTGAAGGTGAGGGTCTCGGTTGGTCTGAGGGTCTCGGTTGGTCTGAGGGTCTCGGTTGGTCTGACTGTCAGGAAACTAGATGCTTTCTGTGTGTGGAAATGAAGACCTTAAAAGATTCATGATTTAGATTTTGGAAGATGGACAAAAAAACTAAAGGATGAGTTCTGGTTTCTGGAGACTCAAACCAACATTGTTCTCCAGACCCTTAAGGTCAGTCATGTTGAACTGACTGAGTGTCCAGGTAACTCACCATCATGAAGCTGCGTGCACATCCGCCGTGTTGATAAACAAATAGTCCCTCTATACCGAGCCAGACTAGTGGTATAGAGCCATTCTCTATACCGAGCCAGACTAGTGGTATAGAGCCATTCTCTATACCGAGCCAGACTAGTGGTATAGAGCCATTCTCTGTACCGAGCCAGACTAGTGGTATAGAGCCATTCTCTGTACCGAGCCAGACTAGTGGTATAGAGCCATTCTCTATACCGAGCCAGACTAGTGGTATAGAGCCATACTCTATACCGAGCCATACTAGTGGTATAGAGCCATTCTCTGTACCGAGCCAGACTAGTGGTATAGAGCCATACTCTATACCGAGCCAGACTCATTTAGTTTAGTTTAGTACTAACCTCCTTCCTGGTTCCCCAGCAACCAAACCACGGACGCATCAGAGAGTTCATCAGAGAGAAAGTTCTCCAGGACCGAGGACCAGTCAGCAGATCACAGGTTTTAGATTAGAATTCAACTTTTGAATTTCTTTTTCTTTAATTTTGTTTTATTAAACACAGTGTTGTTTCTGTCCTGTCTGTCTCTAGGAGTGAGGACCAGACCAGAGCAGCTCACCGTATCATCTCCAGTGAAGTCGACTCAACAACAGATCACACAATGGATTCAACTGAACATCCATCCACTCTGGGTTACTCCCCTATCTCCTCACAGACACACACACAGCCACAGAGACAGACACAGACACACACACAGACAGACACACAGCCACACACACCTACACACACACAGCCACACACACAGACACACACACAGCCACAGAGACAGACACAGACACACACACAGACAGACACACAGCCACACACACCTACACACACACAGACACACACACAGACACAGA
>CASHTC010000421.1:25000-39467 GCA_949357725.1 Hyperoplus immaculatus
CCTCCCTCTAGCCTGCTGTCCTCCCTCTAGCCTGCTGTCCTCCCTCTAGTCCAGCCTGCTGTCCTCCCTCTAGTCTAGTCTGCTGTCCTCCCTCTAGCCTGCTGTCCTCCCTCTAGCCTGCTGTCCTCCCTCTAGTCTAGCCTGCTGTCCTCCCTCTAGCCTGCTGTCCTCCCTCTAGCCTGCTGTCCTCCCTCTAGCCTGCTGTCCTCCCTCTAGTCTAGCCTGCTGTCCTCCCTCTAGCCTGCTGTCCTCCCTCTAGTCCAGCCTGCTGTCCTCCCTCTAGTCTAGCCTGCTGTCCTCCCTCTAGCCTGCTGTCCTCCCTCTAGTCCAGCCTGCTGTCCTCCCTCTAGTCTGCTGTCCTCCCTCTAGTCTAGCCTGCTGTCCTCCCTCTAGTCTACTGTCCTCCCTCTAGTCTAGCCTGCTGTCCTCCCTCTAGTCTAGCCTGCTGTCCTCCCTCTAGTCTGCTGTCCTCCCTCTAGCCTGCTGTCCTCCCTCTAGTCTGCTGTCCTCCCTCTAGTCTACTGTCCTCCCTCTAGTCTGCTGTCCTCCCTCTTTTTTTTTTTTTTTTTTTTTTTTTTTAACCTTTATTTAACCAGGCAAATTGCTTGAGGTCAAATGACCTCTTTTTCGAGCAAGGCCTGGCCAAAAACGGCAGCAGCTAGAAGGAATCAAATACAAGACAAATGTCATGCCCTCACTAGAGTGCATTTGATGTTTAATTGTGGAATGTGTAGAACAGTGCCCCTACAGGCCATTTGAGGGGAGTAGTTTTATGTTTCTAGAAGTTTCTGGCAGATGTTAATTGGTGAGCTGCCGTGCAGGCTGCCAGGGTGTTCTCTTACTGCATCATAGCTTCATATATTGTTGCCTTGGACACTATTTGTCCGTAAGTATTTATTTATGTCTCTTATTATGTTAGGTTACCTTTTTGTTAGCTGTTTATGATAATGTATACTGCTAATGGTAGTTGACAGTATGACGCAGCATTTTAATACTTTTATTTGAGCGATTGCATCGTGCCGTCCGTTGGTGTGTACTTATGTGTATGCCTTTGTGCTTTGTTTCAGTTTTACAAACAAAAACAAGTAAAGTAAAGATCTTCAAACAGAAAACACCTCGTGTATTTCTTGAAGGACTTCGGAATTCTGTAAGCTAACTGTCAAGCCTTGAATAGACGACACTCATAGCGAGGGCAGTATAGTAAAAGGACAAGGGCGCAGCGGGCACAATTAAGGAAGCTAACTCGCGGGAAAAATGAGTCTACGCTCAGGCAAACAATACCAGTCCACTTCTCAGGACGAGAGAGTGGAAGAGCGGCAAGAGCGCAATCAAGGCGCCAATGCATGCGCACAGTCAGTATGTTCACGCAGCTCAAAACAGTCTAGTGGAGCCTCCTCAAGTAGCTCCGCAGCATTAAAAGCTAGGGCCAAGGCAGAGGCTGCCCGTACTGAGCTTTCATATGCAGAAGAAGAAGCCAGAATCATAAAGCAAAAAGCCGACCTTGAAGCAAATCTTCATATATTAAAAAGCCAGAAGGCTGCTGCTGCTGCAACAGCTGAAGCCGCTGCCGACGAAGAAGATGAAAAGGCCATAAAAAGGGAACTTATTCCAGGGTTAATAGAGTTACCTTTCAGTTCAGCACAGCGCACCTCTGATTATGTAAAACAACACTCAGGAGCATGCTCGGAAAATCCACCCAAGGTTGATTCGCAAGACGGCCACAAGATGGCGCAGGTGTACAGTGAAAGAGTCAATAATGAGGTCAAACATGAACAACAAAAGGATGAAATCAGCAATAAACCAAAATTCTCAGTTTCAGCAGGACAGTCGTTTTATCCTCTTAGGCAGGCATCTTCTGAGACTCAAGGCGTGCAAGATATAACAAAATATCTCATTCGCAAGGAAATGTTGACTGCAGGTCTACTGAAGTTTGATGACCGTCCAGAGAATTACTGGGCGTGGAAGGCATCGTTCCGAAGTGCCATCAGTGATCTCGACCTTTCCGACAGGGAAGAATTGGATTTGGTAACAAAATGGCTTGGTGCGGATTCCGCAGAGCAGGCAAAGAGGATTCGCTCCGTACATGTGTTCAACCCAACCGCAGCACTCAACTTAGTTTGGCAAAGACTAGAAGAATGTTACGGTTCACCAGAGGCAGTAGAACAAGCGCTGATGAAAAAGGTTGAAGATTTCCCTAAACTCACAAACAAAGATAATAAAAAGCTCAGAGAGTTGGGTGACATTCTACAGGAACTGGAGTGTGCAAAAGAGGGTGGATATCTACCAGGCTTGTCATATTTAGACACCGCTCGTGGAGTAAATCCCATTGTGGACAAGTTGCCTTACGGTTTACAGGAGAGGTGGATTTCCAAAGGATCCAAATATAAGGAGGACAACAGAGTTGCTTTTCCCCCCTTCAGTGTCTTCTCCAGCTTTGTAAGACAACAAGCAAAAGTTAAAAATGACCCCAGTTTTTCCTTTACATACCCCAACAACTGCAATGTGAAAACAGAAAAATACACACGGAGTGGCTATAGAGCTCCTGTAAATGTACACAAGACAGATGTTCCACAAGATTCTTCGACTATCCAGTGCAGCTCTACTGAGAAGATAATGGAAAGCCCTGACAAGTTTTGTCCCATACACAAAAAGCCCCATCCGCTAAGGAAATGTAAGAGCTTCAGAGCTAAACATATTGACGAGAGGAAATCATTCCTGGAGGAGAGTCGTATTTGCTTCCGGTGTTGCGGATCAACCCAGCATATGGCAAAAGACTGCAGACTGGCTTTGAAATGTCTAGAGTGTGGTAGTGAGAGGCACATCTCGGCGCTACATCCTGGTCCTCCTCCCACCACAATATGGAATCAAGAAGCCGACAAAAATGATGGCGGGGAGGTGAGTGAAAATGCTTTGACTCCAGTTACATCTAAATGCACAGAAATATGTGGCAGCACAGACGCTGAACATTCATGCTCCAAAATCACCCCAGTGTTGGTGTATCCTGCTGGAAGAAGACAGGAAGCAAAGAAAATGTATGCTCTGTTAGACGAGCAGAGTAACAAATCACTCGCTAAATCAGAGTTTTTTCATCTCTTTAACATCACAACCCCAACAGACCCATACACATTGAAAACCTGTGCAGGGGTGACCGCAGCAGTAGGCAGAAGAGCCGCAAACTTAACGATTGAATCGATGGATGGAAAGATTCAGCTACCCCTACCAAATTTAATCGAATGTGACATGATTCCGGATAACCGCACAGAGATCCCATCTCCAGAAGTGGCACGTTATCACCCACACTTACAGCGTGTTGCAGACAAGATTCCTCCTGTGGATCCAGATGCTCAGATCCTTATACTCCTGGGAAGAGACATCCTGCGGGTGCACAAGGTGAGAGAGCAAATTAACGGACCTCACAGTGCTCCTTATGCGCAACGGCTGGACTTAGGATGGGTCATCGTGGGTGACGTCTGCCTCGGATCAGCTCACAAGCCATCAAGTGTAAATGTCATGAAAACACATTTGCTCAGCAATGGCCGCACGTCTTATCTCAGCCCATGCCCAAACAAAATCTTGGTGAAAGAGTCACCCAGCCACATGTCATCACATCTCAGCTCTACTTCAGCCTCCTGTGCACAGGAAGAGTGCTTTAACAGTAGTTTAGATATGCTGGGAGCCGATGTTTTTCACAAAACCAGGGATGATGATAAACCAGCACTTTCAGTGGAGGATCAGGCTTTTCTAGACATAATGGAAAGAGACGTATACCAGGATGAAGCAAACAGCTGGGTGGCACCATTACCATTCAACTCTCCCAGACAGTCCCTCCCAAGTAATAGAGACCAAGCGATGAAGCGTCTTTCATCTCTCAGAAAAACCCTGGACAGAAAACCTGAAATGAAGAGCCAGTACATTGACTTCATGCAGAAAATGCTAGACAACGATCATGCAGAGCCTGCTCCTCTATTGGGGAAACATACAGAACACTGGTACTTACCGTCATTCGGCGTATACCACCCTCAGAAACCTGGTCAGTTAAGAGTGGTATTTGATTCAAGTGCTGAATATGAAGGCGTGTCTCTAAACAAAGTGCTGCTTAGCGGACCCGATTTGAACAATACCCTTTTGGGGGTTCTCCTACGCTTCAGAAAAGATCCTGTTGCATTCATAGCTGATGTACTGCAAATGTTTTATTGTTTTGTTTTACGCGAAGACCACAGAGACTACCTTAGGTTCCTTTGGTATGAAGACAACGACCTCAGCAAGAACGTGCGGGACTACAGAATGAAAGTCCACGTGTTTGGAAACAGCCCCTCACCAGCAGTGGCTATTTATTGCATGAGGCGTGCTGCAACTAAAGGTGAGAGAGAACACGGTGATGACGCCAAGCAGTTTGTTGTCAGGCATTTTTATGTCGATGACGGACTTGCATCTACATCCACCTCTGCAGAAGCTATCGACATCTTAACAAGAACACAGAAGATGCTTGCTGAGTCCAACCTGAAGTTGCATAAGATAGCATCCAACAGCCACGAGGTTATGGAAGCTTTTCCAGCTGACGAGTGGGCCAAAGATCTGAAAGATTTGGATCTCACTTCAGATGATCTCCCCGTACAACGTAGCTTGGGGATCCTATGGAATCTACAAACTGACAGTTTCACATTCCAAGTGTCTCGAGAGGAAAGACCATACACTAGGAGAGGTGTGTTGGCCACTGTGAACAGTTTGTATGACCCTTTAGGGTTTGTGGCTCCTATAACCATGCAGGGAAAAGCTCTTCTCCGTGAAATCTCGGCTGAGCAAAATGAATGGGATGAACCGCTCCCTTTGGAGAAAAAGGAAAAATGGGACAGGTGGAAAGAATCATTAAAAGATCTTCAACATCTCCAGATAGCAAGGTGCTATGCTCCATTCCCACAGTCCTCTGCCCAAAGAAGAGAGCTGTGCATCTTTTCAGATGCTTCCACGATGGCAATCGGAGCTGTGGCTTACTTGAAGTCTACTGACAGTGAAGATCAGTCTTACATGGGATTCGTCATGGGAAAATCAAAACTAGCCCCACGGCCTGCACATACTGTCCCACGACTAGAGTTGTGTGCAGCTGTTCTAGCAGCGGAGCTGTACGAACTGATCAGCAATGAAATGGACATTAATGTGGATGCTGTGACATTCTTCACGGACAGTAAGATCGTCCTCGGATACATATACAACAACACTAGGAGGTTTTACACATATGTCGCAAACAGAGTGATTCGCATCCGAAAGTCTTCACATCCTGACCAGTGGCATTACATTTCTACAGAGAGAAATCCTGCAGATCATGCTACTAGACCTATCCCTGCTTCTCAACTCCGACACACAAACTGGCTTTCTGGACCATCATTCCTAACACATTGCAACCCAGAGCCACCGCAGTCAGACATATTCACTCTTGTGGAACCTGAAGTAGATGTGGAGATACGACCTGATGTAACCACTTTTCTCACAAAAACCCATGAAACACAGTTGAAGTCAAGTCGTTTTGAGAGATTCTCACATTGGATGACATTGTGCCGCACCATAGCTTCACTCATTCGTGTCGCAACTTCATTCAAGAAGACTTCAGAGCAGAAAAAACGTCATGGTTGGAAGTGCTACACTGAAGAAACCACAGTAAGCGAGATCTCACGTGCAAAAGTTGCAATTATTCTCACTGTGCAGTCTGAAATCTTCAAGGCAGAGTTCCAATGCCTGACATCAATGCATACATTACAAAAACAGAGTCCACTCAAAAAGCTCAATCCCATCATTGATGAAGATGGATTGCTTAGGGTCGGAGGTCGCCTTGCATCAGCTAATGTGACAAAAGAAGAAAAACATCCACTTATTATTCCCCGTACTCACTACATTGCTATCCTTCTAGTGAGATACTACCATGAGAAGGTGGCGCATCAGGGACGTCACATCACAGAGGGAGCAATTAGAGCGGCAGGCCTGTGGATCATCGGGAGCAAGGGTCTGGTTTCCTCTGTTATCTTCAAATGTGTCATCTGTCGCAGGCTCAGAGGAACCTTACAAATACAGAAGATGGCAGACTTGCCGGCTGACAGGCTATCACCAGCGCCACCCTTTACCAATGTCGGACTTGACATCTTCGGTCCATGGATGGTGATGACACGTCGCACAAGGGGAGGCAGTGCAGACAATAAAAGGTGGGCGGTGCTTTTCACATGTATGGCAACAAGAGCTGTGCACATTGAGCTTGTGGAATCCATGTCAACGTCCAGCTTCATAAATGCATTGAGAAGATTTTTCTCTGTACGTGGACCTGCCAAGCTTCTTCGTTCTGACAGAGGGACTAATTTTATTGGCGCCTGTAAGGAGTTGGAAATCGACCACAGTAATACTACACTGAATAACTACCTTCAGGAGAAAGACTGCACATGGCAGTTCAATCCCCCACATTTATCACACATGGGTGGATCGTGGGAAAGACTCATCGGAGTTGCCAGGCGGATCCTGGACGCCATGCTTCTCCAGGCTGTACATACTCGACTCACACATGAAGTACTGAGTACCTTGATGGCGGAGGTGATGGCAATAATGAATGCCAGACCATTGGTGCCAGTGTCTACAGACCCAGACATGCCAATTGTTCTCACACCAGCGATGATCTTAACCCAGAAGAGTAGTGCTCTATCGGCACCCTCTGGTAACTTTGACCCGGCAGAACTTCATACAACGCAATGGAGACAAGTTCAGTGTCTTGCCGACACTTTCTGGAAGCGATGGAGGAGGGAATACCTTTCCACTCTTCAAAGTCGACAGAAATGGACAGACGACAAGCCCAACGTCAAAAGTGGAGACATTGTGTTGCTAAAAGAAAACCAAGCCCACAGGAATGACTGGCCCATGGGACGCATCGTCAAAACATTCCCCAGCAGCGACGGCAGGGTTCGCAAGGTGGAAGTGAAGACGACACGAGAAGGAACTGTAAAAGTTTTTCTGAGACCAATCTCTGAGATTGTAGTTCTTTTGTCTGAGAGACAGTAAACTGCATTTGTTTTGTTTTATATCCTTTGAGTAAAAGTTGTAGTAGCACAATCTTATTGTGCCAGGCGGGGAGTGTCATGCCCTCACTAGAGTGCATTCGATGTTTAATTGTAGTATGTGTAGAACAGTGCCCCTACAGGCCATTTGAGGGGAGTAGTTTTATGTTTCTAGAAGTTTCTGGCAGATGTTAATTGGTGAGCTGCCGTGCAGGCTGCCAGGGTGTTCTCTTACTGCATCATAGCTTCATATATTGTTGCCTTGGACACTATTTGTCCGTAAGTATTTATTTATGTCTCTTATTATGTTAGGTTACCTTTTTGTTAGCTGTTTATGATAATGTATACTGCTAATGGTAGTTGACAGTATGACGCAGCATTTTAATACTTTTATTTGAGCGATTGCATCGTGCCGTCCGTTGGTGTGTACTTATGTGTATGCCTTTGTGCTTTGTTTCAGTTTTACAAAAAACCAATAACAAACAAAAACAAGTAAAGTAAAGATCTTCAAACAGAAAACACCTCGTGTATTTCTTGAAGGACTTCGGAATTCTGTAAGCTAACTGTCAAGCCTTGAATAGACGACACTCATAGCGAGGGCAGTATAACAAACATAAAAAGAAAGCAGACATGAGAAAACAGAGAAAAAAGCACAGACATGAGAAGACAGAGACAAATACATTCCAATGGATGAAAGAAAAACAATTTTGAGGAAATGATAAAGCCTGCTGTCCTCCCTCTAGTCTGCTGTCCTCCCTCTAGCCTGCTGTCCTCCCTCTAGCCTGCTGTCCTCCCTCTAGTCTACTGTCCTCCCTCTAGCCTGCTGTCCTCCCTCTAGTCTGCTGTCCTCCCTCTAGCCTGCTGTCCTCCCTCTAGCCTGCTGTCCTCCCTCTAGTCTACTGTCCTCCCTCTAGCCTGCTGTCCTCCCTCTAGTCTGCTGTCCTCCCTCTAGCCTGCTGTCCTCCCTCTAGCCTGCTGTCCTCCCTCTAGTCTACTGTCCTCCCTCTAGCCTGCTGTCCTCCCTCTAGCCTGCTGTCCTCCCTCTAGTCTACTGTCCTCCCTCTAGTCTACTGTCCTCCCTCCAGCCTGCTGTCCTCCCTCTAGTCTGCTGTCCTCCCTCTAGTCTACTGTCCTCCCTCTAGCCTGCTGTCCTCCCTCTGGTCCAGCCTGCTGTCCTCCCTCTGGTCCAGCCTGCTGTCCTCCCTCTGGTCCAGCCTGCTGTCCTTCCATACCGTGCCGACCTTGATTGAATGAATGAACTGTGAATGTGTGTGTGAATGGGTGGCTGAAAAACCAGGGAAAAGAGCTATCAAAGTGAAGTCCATTTACCATATTTCTTTGTGTATTTCAGACCCTGTTCCCCCCTCTAACCTCTCCGTGCTGCCATACCCTGCCCAGCCTTCGGGGGGCGCTGTGGGTCTGAGTGTGAGCTGGTCTGCCTCTGATGGCCATGTGGACTGGTACCATGTGTCTCTCCTAAACACTCAGTCCGGATCCTCAGTCCGCTCCAGTGTGCAGGGATCAGCCGCTCCTCAGTTTGGCTTCAACTCTCTGGAACACGGAGTGCTTTATAACGTTAGCGTGGTCGCTACCGCCGGACGCAAGAACGCTACACCGGTACACACTGAGAGGGCTATAGGTGAGAGACACACACACACACACACACACACACACTCCTTTCCCTTATTAAAGCCACTACGAGTAACATGGCACGTTGGCGTCCCCTTTGGACAAAAGCTGTAGTATTTTTACGACGCCCGTTGTCGCAAAGCTGTTTTCTAGCTCGTGCCGGCCGTGCGAGTGTGAACTGAGAAGGGAGCAATATAGTGCATGTCCGTGTGTTGAAAGTGTGAGGACTCTTTTCGGCTCCGTGAGAGTGGTTTTCACACTGCATCAACTAATGCCAGTCAGTGCTACACACACCTGATTGCAATGAGTTGATGCAACAGTGTCACGTAACAACTCTCTCTCACGGAGCTGAAAGATTACGTGTCCGACTCCTCACAGAAAGCGAATGAACGAGAGACGGCAGTTAGTATGGATCACGATGAGGTAATGTGTTTGTGTTGATGTAAATAATTACTATTTCAGATAATGGTTATCTGATGATGGTGAAGCAAAGCAAACTTTGTTTTAGTACCAACCGCTCATTCATTTAGGAGTAAACACTGCAGTCTAGTTTCGCTCTCGTGAAATTGTATACACGTTGCTTGGCAACGCCCTCGTCCCCCGTAGCCTATATCACTCTCCCTTTTAGCTTTTCTTCATTGCATTTTCTTTTTTTTCTTTGACGGTTCAGCCCCGTTATCAGTCATTATGACGACAAATAACTGTCTCAAACAAGGCTCCCGCTCCCCCTCCCTCACCTGGAGGGATAGGCTTCTCAATTCACGTTGCTGCGCCGCACTGAAATCTGTGACCAATACGGATATGTGACCATAGAGCTTGCACGAGCGAACCGAAAATCGGACTGGGTGTGCGACCAGATCAAAAGCAGTAATAAAAACTATTTAAAAACGTCTTTCTTTGCACTGATGGTCTCGTTTGCTGTTAAAGGTAATTTATGATTATCAGAGGAAAATGAGGCTGTTTAAAAGATATTTAAATGTTACTCGGAGCCGCTTTAAAGGAGCAGTGTGTAGAATGTATTGGCATTTTCCAGGACAGACTTGGTAGAAATGGAATATAATATTCATAATTAGGCCTATGTTTTAATTGAATTTTTGTGTGTGTGTCTCTCTCTCAGCCCCCTCTCCAGTGCATTCTCTCCATCTCTCTCCCTCCCTCTCCTCTCTATCTCTGACCTGGCAGTCCGGTCCGGGTTGGATCCAGCAGCTCCGGGTTTTCGTCTGGGATCAGAACCAGGTTTTACTGCAAAACGTTTCGCTTTCCAACACGACGACCTCATCTCGACTCGATGGTCTGTTGCCGGGGACGCCGTACACCGTCACCGTGGTTACAGAGGCAGTTGGTTTGCAGAGCTCCGCCTCCGGCCGAGTCATCACAGGTAAATTAATTTATTTCCTACACACACACACACACAACTATCTTTTCAAAAAAGAAAAAATGTATTAAAGGTGCTGTAAGCGGAATGGTTCTTTTAGCTAACTTCCTGTCAGTTACTGCAGTTAGCAGTTCCCTCGCTCGTCCCTACGTCACCACATTAATGCACTGCGGTCTTCAAGCAGCGAGTTATCTAGCATCATCTCAGATCCATAAGTGTGATAAAACATGATAAAAACCATCAAAACAGACATTGGGAAGGATTTTTACCTGCTCCGCCATTGTAGGCGCATAAACATTCACCCATCTGTCGCTCTGCGCGTGCACCGGCAGTGAGACCATGAGTGAGACGGGTGTCGGTTTGTAGCGACACCCGTCGCTACAAATCTCGGGCACGGGATCTCGGGGATGTGGACCAATAAGAAATGGGGGGGTGGGGTTATCATAGACTACTGCACGGTGGACATTTCTGGTTACTAATGTGGGGGGGGGAAGCATCGGAAGCATGGACATATAAAGAAAATATGGGGATGTGGCTGTGCCGACTATTACGTAATAGTCGGCGAGAATTCTGACTGGAGTATATTGGGGGGGAGGGGTGGGGGTTTCAGAAAGGGGGAGAGTGAGAAAAGGAGAGATTGTTATTTTTTTTGATATTTTGGCAGTCTCTAGGCTAAAAGTGCATTTAGCATAATATGTGACCTTTAACTTATTTTTACACGTTTGAATTAACCACTCGTTCATATGTTCCTCCCTGTCCCAGTGCCGGCCGCTGTCTCTAATCTGACCCTGGACCAGCTCAGTGGGGGTGTGAGGCTGAGCTGGACGCCCCCTGCAGGAGACTGGCAGTACTACGGAGTGCTACTGATAAATGGGTCCATGTTAGTGAATGGGTCCATGTTAGCTAACGGGTCCATGTTAGTGAATGGGTCCATGTTAGCTAACGGGTCCATGTTAGTGAATGGGTCCATGCTAGCTGCTAACGGCTCAGTGCTAGCTAACCAGACAGTCAGTAAACACAGTCGGTCGGTCATGCTTTCTGGTCTCAGTCTGTTGCCAGGGCGACTGTACACGGCCCACGTCACTACGCACAGCGGCATGATGGGAAATACCGCTACCTGCTCCATAAGGCTCGGTGAGTAAAGGATTTAAAATGTTTGTGTGTGTGTGTGTGTGTGTGTGTGTGTGTGTGTGTGTGTGTGCGTGCGTGCGTGTGCGTGTGTGTGTGTGTGTGTGTCCGTGTGTGTGTCTGGGTAATACTGCCACTTGCTCCATTAGACTCGGTTAGGACATATTTAAAAAAATCGGAAATGTTTGAATAATATGCAAATGAGGCAATAACTACTAATATCGTGTACGACGTCTTTAGCGTTTCAAAACCATCTATTAAAACTAAACTCATTTTAATGTAGATGGACAGGTTGACTGTCCTGATGTTTTAATGTAGATGAACAGGTTGACTGTCCTGATGTTTTAATGTAGATGGACAGGTTGACTGTCCTGATGTTTTAATGTAGATGAACAGGTTGACTTTCCTGATGTTTTAATGTAGATGAACAGGTTGACTTTCCTGATGTTTTAATGTAGATGAACAGGTTGACTGTCCTGATGTTTTAATGTAGATGAACAGGTTGACTGTCCTGATGTTTTAATGTAGATGAACAGGTTGACTGTCCTGATGTTTTAATGTAGATGGACAGGTTGACTGTCCTGATGTTTTAATGTAGATGGACAGGTTGACTGTCCTGATGTTTTAATGTAGATGGACAGGTTGACTGTCCTGATGTTTTAATGTAGATGGACAGGTTGACTGTCCTGATGTTTTAATGTAGATGAACAGGTTGACTGTCCTGATGTACAAATGGCTCAAAATGATTAAAGAAATCAGGGAAATGGAATTGTTTGTTTGTATTGAAAAAATGTGAGTATAAAAAGAATAAACAAGTATCTTTCTTTTTATTTTTATTTTTTATTTATTTATTGGGTTTTATTTTTTTTAAACACAAACAGAGAACAACTGTCTCTGCACAATTGTATTGAAAATGTATCAAAGAAATAAACTAATATCCTTCTGACCATGTTGCAGCTCCGGGCTCGGTGCAGCAGCTGGCTGTCCGTCACGTTAATGAGTCATCGCTGAGCGTCACATGGAAACTCCCTCTGGGCCAATGGGATCGCTTCACCGTGGGAATAGAGCCCGCCCCTTTAGAGACAGCATCCAATAGAAACACAGGAATAAAGCCCGCCCACTTAGACACAGTATCCAATAGAAACACAGGAATAAAGCCCGCCCACTTAGACACAGTATCCAATAGAAACACAGGAATAAAGCCCGCCCACTTAGACACAACATCCAATAGAAACACAGGAATAAAGCCCGCCCCTTTAGACACAGCAGCCAATAGAAACCTGTCCTCGGAGGCCACAGACTGCAGCTTTAACGACCTCACACCTGGACGTTTATACACCGTCACCGTGACAACACACAGCGGCAACATGAGTAGCTCCGCCTCCGTCAGCGCACGCACAGGTAGGAAACAGAATCCAGGAGTTCAGGTTTAGGTTAGGGTTAGGGTCCACACACAGGTAGGAAACAGAATCCAGGAGTTCAGGTTTAGGGTTACAGAGAGGGAAAACATTTCATCTCTTTTTTGGTTCTAAAAAGTTAAAGTTAAAGGTCGTCACCTTCAAATCACTTTTTGTCAAATTCAGTGAAAAACTGGTATGTAAACAAAGAGGCCATCGTAGCTAACAATATACCAGTTTACAGGGCCTAGGCTGTGTATTAACACCATAGTCAGTCTGCTGGTTTACAGAGCCTAGGCTGTGTATTAACACCATGTCTCTCTGTGTGTTTACAGCCCCTGCCAGCAGCCAGACAGTGCGTTTACAGAGCCTAGGCTGTGTATTAACACCATATCTCTGCTGGTTTACAGAGTCTAGGCTGTGTATTAACACCATATCTCTGTGTGTTTACAGCCCCTGCCAGCAGCCAGACAGTGCGTTTACAGAGCCTAGGCTGTGTATTAACTAGGGATGTTAAACGATTCATTATTTGCGTGTCGACATGTCGGAGGCATGAATCCACAAATCGATTGATTTACTGTGCCATTCAAAAAAAGAAAAAAAATTAGCATTTTTTTGCGGCAGCAGCACGTAGTTGTGGTGCTGATAAACTGCGCTTTCCTTTAAACAACAATGGTGCCGCACGCTGTGTGTGTTCAGACTTCATCTGCATCAAAGCCTTTTTGATAATAAAATGAGAGGCTTTAATTTTAAAAACGCTGTCCATGCTTCGGAGGTGAACTCGGCTGAAAACAGAAACTACAGTCCCTTCAGTCGCACTGTCAGCTTGCCGAAATGGCTCTGTGTACTTGAGACATACAAACAGATCGTGGAAGCCATTCCCATAGACAACGTTAACGGGCAGGATAGCCCCGGTTATCATTTTATTCAACAAACCACAGAGTTTTTCTGCACGGCGGCTCACTCACTCATACTTGCGAGGTCTCCTGGTGATCGTCACCGTCACAGCTGCTTTGCTCGGGCGGAGGCTTTGTGTGAAGGTGATTTAACATCACGGCCGTAGATGAATGCTATAACTTTATGCTGCATATGTTGCACTGCACTGTTGACCCACACAGGATATTTAATGCACATAGCAGAAATGAAGCGCCTGCAGCGCGCTCGTGACCACACGTGAACTCGCATCACGGACGTCTCCCATGTCCCCAAAACATCTAATAAAGTAAAACACCCGATTTACCGATTTCTATTTTTAGAGTCGTCTTGGGCACGAGTCGAAAATCGAGCTGAGAATCGACACATTGTTCACATCCCTAGTATTAACCATGTCTCTCCCTCCAGCCCCTGCCAGCAGCCAGACAGTGCGTTTACAGAGCCTAGGCCCCGGTTCTCTCCTGGCCCAGTGGGAAGCGTCTCTGGGGGAAGTGGATCGGTACCGAGTGCTGCTGGTTCATCACAGCTCTGTCATCAAGAACCAGAGTGTGTCTGCTAACGCTACTAGCATTAGCTTCACTGGGCTGAGACCGGGAGAGCTGTATAAGGTACTGTCTGTCTGTCTGTCCGTCTGTCTGTCTGTCCGTCCATCTGTCTGTCTGTCTGTCTGTCTGTCTGTCTGTCTGTCTGTCTATCCATCTGTCTGTTTGTCTATGTGTGTGTGTGTCTGTGTGTCTGTCTGTCCGTCCATCTGTCTGTCCGTCCGTCCATCTGTCTGTCTGTCTGTCTGTCTGTCTGTCCGTCCATCTGTCTGTCTGTCTGTGTATCTATCCATCAGGCCTGGAGAGCTGTACAACACGTACATATTGCATGTACATACTTTGTATTAGAATAGAATAGAATAACTGTTTATTGCCATTTGCACAGGGAACAGCTATGTGATTTAAAGCAGCATGTACAGAAGCTAATAAAACACA